>FIZU01052464.1:0-11648 GCA_900064475.1 Pseudococcus longispinus
ATGAACACTTTTTTAGGATTGACCCCAGCCATTAGACATATCCATGTCAAAAAAACTTTGAAAAAATTTTCAAAAATTTTTTTTTGAAATATTTTGATGAATATGCTGAAATTGAAAAAGAAATTTATTAATTTGAAGAAATTAAAAATAAAAGTTCAACTTGCAAGTAACAATTTTTTTTCAAATCTTTAAAAAGTTGTAAAAAGATTACCAAAAAGTTATGAGATTTAATCAACTCGATCTTGCTGAGATGAAATGACCCAGTTGTGGCAATACCTATCTAAATTATTTCAAAAATCTTCTTTTTTTTCATCAATCAAAAACAACAAAAAACGTTTTACACTTTCGAGAATGAGTTGGGGAGGGGAGGGGGGGATAATCGTGAACTTTGAGAAAGAAAAAAATATGCTCGAGATGACCTCGAATTTAGACAGAATTGAACCAACTCCATCATTTTCATTTGATAATTTCACTTACCTGCTAATGGAATATTTTTTGATCTTTAATAATGAACCATCATAGCTCTCATTTATCAATCCGCACTCGAAAATTGAGGTATTTTCAAATTTCACACATTAATCAAAAAATCTCACACTCGATAAAGCTTATTTTCCAACCACCAATTCGC
Source organism: Pseudococcus longispinus (assembly GCA_900064475.1). Taxonomy (NCBI): domain Eukaryota; kingdom Metazoa; phylum Arthropoda; class Insecta; order Hemiptera; family Pseudococcidae; genus Pseudococcus; species Pseudococcus longispinus. Next base: position 629 of record FIZU01052464.1, read on the forward strand.
AATCAATTTTTATTCTCGTTTCTCTAAAAATTGAAAAAAAATTCGAGTCTTCTTCCGGATACAAAATTCACCAAAATCTCACTCCAGCGATGAAAAATCAACTTCGAGTTCACCAATTCCGCAATTTCTATCGACATCAACCCGATCTCAATTCCGAAATTACCAAGTTGTAACTTTTTCATTAATATTCGAGTAAATTAGATCGGCTTAAAATTCAACCTTGAATTTGTACTTCCTTTCGAGGTCTAACACCTCGTTTGTAAATTTTTCACCCGAGTACTTTTTCATTTACGTACGTACCTCTACCTGCACATGTAATTCGTCCATCACATCAGTCGAATAATCCGCAAAATATCGTTAAAAAAGTCAACACTAAAATGAATTATTACTGCTGCGCTTCCAATAGAATATTTTTTATTATTAAGTACGTACTCTTACAACGTTAAAAATCATTCAACTGTTTCAAAACAATAATTATTTATACACAATGTCTTTTTTTTTATCAATTTCCTTTCATCGTCATCTTTTTTTTTTTTTTTAGATTTTCATCTTTTTTCCTTCAACTTTTAAATACACGTCTATTTTAAAAACTTTTCTACGTAAAATGCAATATCTCGTCTTTTTTTTTTTTACATAAATTAAAAAAATAAACTTTTACGTACAATAAGAATTTTTCTTCGAAAAAAAAATGCCCCTATAAATGCGATCAGTGCCATTTGGCGATATCAGATACCTTAATAATTCTCAACTTCTCCCATCATCATCCGCATAACATTCCAACTTCTCCAAAAAAACCTCTTTCCTTCTCGGCGTCAAAATTACTAACTCAACGAGTTCTTTTCAAAGGCATCTAAGCTTAAAAATACTCCTATTTTAAAAAATTGAAAAAAAACACATAAAACAATAACAAAAAAAAATTGCACACGATTAATAAAAACACGTTATAATTTTCGCTTCGCGTTCTCGACAAATCCTAATATCTTTCTCACCCCCTGCCACCTTCTCAAATGCAGGCATCGATTCCTCTAGCGTTTCCGGCCGTAAATACGCTCTCAAAATTTACCCTCTACCCTTCCACAACCCATCCATCACCCGAACAAAAAACGCACATTGATAGGAAAGTTAGATACACGTAGATGAAAGGTATAAAAAAAACCATTACGAAGCGAAATACATGAAATTAGATGTAAAATGAGTTGCATAACCGACGCCTTTTCCAACGCATTTCGTATGGTACCATTTTACCAGATTTTTCATTCGCCCTACCGTAGATGGCACTGAACGCATCGATACATTAAAAAAAATCATCCTACTTTAAAACAAAAAAAAATTTGTAAAATAATCAACGATAAAACTATCATTACATTAGAATAATGATCCGGACAGAACAAAGAGACGGGGGGTAAAAGACTCGAACTACAATGAAAAGAGAATTCATTACAAATAAAAATACTAAAATTAAAAAACATGCAACCTACGTATGTATACAATGATATTTATAAATGAACGTATAATTAAAAAAAAAAAAAAAAAGAAAAAAAAATTACATGAATTAAAATCTCATCGTCGCCACAATAAATTGTAGTACAACTCCGACGTACGCACCTATCTCCTCGTCGTAAAACCTTTAAAAAAATAAAATAAAAACATAAACACACTGAGAGAGAGAGACAGACAGAACACGATAAAATTTACAGATAATAATTCACTAGACGGTATTTACTTAAGTAAGCGGCCCCGCAGACACAAGAAAAAGAAATCAAATAAAAAAAGATGGTTCGACAAAATTCGGGGACACTGGGAAGTGTGGGACGAACCGGAAGATGTTTGAAGGGGGTCAAATAGGGTAGAGTGAACAGGGATTCGGGGGCCGGCTTACATAACCATACACGTGCTCGTCGCCTCTTTGGCATCTTCGTCGGTAGCTGTGCTAGCTTCATTGTGGAGTTCGGTCTGCGAAGCCGCGTGTTCGGTTTGGGGAGCTTCGTCGATGACTTTGGAGACGCTGGTTTGAGACGCGGCTTCATCGGTGGCCGACGTTTTCTCGGGCTCGGGTTGCTGCTGCGAACCGACGAAAATTCTGCCTCTGATCGCCTTCAACGGATTCAGCAACACGCTGAAGAAGCTGGATCGTTGTATTACGGTGACCTTGGCCGGCGGTTCGTCGTCTTCTTTGCCAGCCTCGTCGTCTTCCATCTCCTCGACCAGCACCTTGGTGGCTTTGCGTTTCAGAGACGAGCCAGAAGTGGTCGGGTCTTCTTCAAGGATGATCGAGTCGTCATCGAAATCGTACGTCGACAAAGGCATACGAGAAGCTGCCTTTCGGGTGCTGGCCGGAGTGCTGCTGCTGAGTGCCGCCTCCGTTCGCTTGGATCGCGTACGAAGCCTAGACGAATACGTGTCATCGGTCGATACGGACGAAGATCGCGAATTGATCCCGCTGTCGTCTTCGCGATCGCCTCCAACGCTACCGGCACCTTTCCTAGTGCTCTTGGGGGCGGCCGGAGTGGACTCGATTTTTTTACTACCACCGGCCACCACCGTCGGATCACCGGCTTTTCCAGCAACGCTGGCAGATTCCGCCTGCGGATCTGCCAAGCCGCTTCGCAAATTCATTTTCTTATCTTTATCCGCCGCCGAGCCGCTGATCACCGAAGATGGCGCCGCTCCTGGTGCGATTGCCGACGCTGGCGTTGCTGCGGAAGCGTCGTTCTTGGTATACGAATTCGATACGTTGGATGTGGCCGAGGTGGCGGCGTTGGTTCGCGAGCTACTGCGCAGCTTGGCCGCTTCGCCTGGGCCGCCGCTGGCTTTCGAGCGTGTTTTCATCTCGGACACTTCTTCGATGATGCCGGAGTAATTACCGTTAAAACCGTTAGTCTGTGCTCGATCGTCTACGATGATTACTTCATTTCCTGCTGAATCCATTTATATCGCGAGATCTGTCCAACAACAAAAACCACACGAAATATTTCAACTATACGTAGATTGAAAAGCATTAACGAGTAAGAAAGATTTGGTTTTTTCGGCGATAAAATTTCGAAAATGTTGGAAAAATACCAATACGACTAATAAAACACGTTTTTCTAAGTAAATATTTTCCAAAAAAATGAAACGAAACGCTTTCTAAAATAATACTAATCGAATTATTCGAAGAAAAAAACACGTAAAAACTACCTATTTATATTCTCGTTAAATGAAAAAAATTCTATCTAAAGATAATTAACCAAGGAGAAGAGAAAAAAAAGCATGCAAAATTCAACCCGGAAAAAGAAAAAGAAGTAAAAATCAAAAAATCAATATACAAAATCACAATACAGCTAGAAAAAAAATTATAATACACATTAAAACCGAAACAAAGTGGAATAAGAACAGGTACGAAATCGAGTCGAAAGCAAAAAAACCAATCTCCAAATTGGAAAACCAAGAAAAAAAATTACAAAGTAAAAAAATCAATACAATAATTTACCATAAACTCGAAAGGAAAAAAAAAATCTAAAAAGTACGTTGACCAGAAAGACACGTCAACATTTTATTCATCGCACGAGCGTATTTCCCGCCAAAAACGACGACGGGGAAAACCACCACGTGTTCTAGACCACAGCATCACCGCTCCCTACGACCACATCGATCGCGAAAAGTTGGCGAAATCGAAACAATTACCGAAGATTAGTCTGTCGAATTTGTCGATATTTCAAAAAAAAACGATCGTTGAATGGACCAATAAAAGCGAATACGACACGTAAGCTCGACCATACCAATACCTAAAGACCGAAAGCTGAGCTAATTCCAGTTCCGTTTCAAAAGTACAGTTATTCGTAGTCGTCCTCCTCCCCGATTATCCTCGTCTTGGGACTCGAAGTACGCAGCGTGTAGCGTAAAACTCACACACGTCAATTTACGCGGAAACCAGTTTTATGTACATATTGAATGTATACAATATATATACAGGTACTTTAATATATACCTATTGCCTACCTATTTCAAACATACCTACAGACGATTAGCTTATCATATTTTGTATATCCTCCCTCCTCTCGTACCCGCAAGAGTAAGTACATACAATACACATGCTAGTGTAAGTACATATCAAATACCTATACCTACTACCTATGCACATAAAAATCATACACGCGGGTAAAGTACACTCGACCATGACATTAGATATGATATGCCCATAGGGCACTTCCCCTTTTCATTCTACAAGTCTCCTAATCTCTCCCAACGTCATCGGCGCGAGAGCGGCGAAGCTAAAGAGCGCCAAGACGCGCAACCTGTTACAAAAGCCTGCTCCATCTCCCATCTCGCTGGTATGCGTTTTTCTGTTCTGTTCGAAATAGAAATGAATTGAATAACGCTGTATGAGAGTATGACACGAGTATCACGTCTAGATGCGCGCGCCTATCGATAAATCCAGTTGAAAGATTCGGTCCGAAAAGTAGCGTGAAACTGTTCACATAAAACCAGTTGATAACGAGGTGCTACCGAGCGGCGAGCTATCAACGGCGACGCGTCAAGAGCGGAACGCGCCTTGATCTTGGATTTCGAACGTAATTTCAATGCAATAGTATGTAGATTTAAATAAGCGTGGAAGGTTTACTCGACGTATTTCGATACAAAGATGTACGTGTAGGTATATTTCAAGGAGCTAAATGATGATGATTGTTACAGCGAACCAAATTGTCAGGCAAAGCTCAATATTTGTGTGAAAATTGAATAAAAGATGATCAACAATATCAGAAATTGATGAAATCGAGATAATATTACAAAATCGATTTAAATCGACAAGATCGAAAATCGAATCGATATGAAAAAATCGATAAAAGTCGAAAAAAACGATCCGAAAATTTTTCAAAATCGATTACAATCGATCACAATTCTAAAATCTACCCATATCGATAGTTTCGATTATCGATAAAATTTCAATCATTTTGGAAAATCGATGGAATTTAATTCGACAATTCGAAAATCGATCATCGACAGTGTTGGCCAAACCGAAACTCAAACTGAAACCGAAAAAAATTGAGAAAAATTGAAACTGAAATGGAACAATCGGTCACAATTCCAAAATCGACCCATATCGATAGTTTCGATTATCGATAAAATTTCAATCATTTTGGAAAATCGATGGAATTTAATTCGACAATTCGAAAATCGATCATCGACAGTGTTGGCCAAACCGAAACTCAAACTGAAACCGAAAAAAATTGAGAAAAATTGAAACTGAAATGGAACAATCGATCACAATTCCAAAATCGACCCATATCGATAGTTTCGATTATCGATAAAATTTCAGTCATTTTGGAAAATCGATGGAATTTAATTCGACAATTCAAAAATCGATCATCGACAGTGTTGACAAAACCGAAATTCAAACTGAAACCGAAACCGAAAAAAAAAGAGAAAAATTGAAACTGAAATGGAAAAACCGAAACTGAAACCGAAACGTGAAAACCGAAAACGAAATTATTTCAGTTTTAAATTTTTTTACTTCCTTCTTTAACGTGATAAACAGTCTAAAATTCAAAACTTTCATCCTAAATGCCAGCTGTTAAACACAATGTTACAAAAAAAATGCAAAATTCAATTGAAATTTTCAACAAAAAAGAATAAAATGAAAAAACTCATTGTTTTCGACGTTTTCTGAAAAAAATGTAATTAACCTGCATAAAAACGGTTAAAAACAAGTTTTCAAAAACCGAAACTGAGACGTAAAAACTGAAAATCGAAACCAAAATGTAAAAACCGAAAACTAAAATATTTCGGTTTTGCCAAAATTGATTATCGATATTGATCACAAAACATCGAAATGAAAAATCGATCACACCAAAATCGATTACATACTTCGATAATCGATTAAACTCGACGTGATAATCTTAAAAATCGAACATCAGTTATAGATTCGAAACAACAAAACGAAAAATCTATTACACTGAAAATCAATATTTCGCGAAAACTATTACCACCTATCACTCTCGTCTCGATCCCAATTCCACTAAAATCGATTATTTCGATTATCGATCAAACATTAAAAGATTCTCAATTGATCACATTCAACAACCGTAACTCAGTTTTTCCAAAAAAAAAAAAAAAACTTCAGTAACCATCTTTTATCAAAGTAACCAAAAAGTAATTAACCAAACAGCCAATTTCAATTTTCATTATTTTTGACCTAGATAATATGTCTGGCTGAGTATCAGATATTTTGGCGCCGCAAAATTTTGTGACCCACGCCCTGGGTGACTTTTTGGACTGGAAAATACACATTGTAAAAGTTGGTTCAAACATAGTAAAATTCATGAAAATGATTACATTGCAAATGCTGTTGAAAATCATGAAAATTCCATAAAAATTGGTGAAAATATCGTAGAAAAGGCCACAAACCCATGAAAACAGTAGAAAATCTCGTATAAATTGTTAAAATTACCAAAAAAAATGATTTAAAATACCTATTTATGATTATTTTTTTGAAAATCATCGGAAATTTTATAATTGTTAAATTTTAACAAAAAATTAGTAAAAAATAATTTAAACGCTTAAAAAAATCGTGAAATCCGTCAAAATTTCCGTAAAAACCAGTAGAATTTTCAGATTTCCCAAAATTTTCACCAATTTTACGTCATTTACACTGATTTTTATGAAAATTTGTGAACACAGCAACGTTTTTTTATGGCATTCCAAGTTCTTTTATAACATTTTGCAACGATTTTTAGAAATATTTTCACAATTTTTACAATATTTTCGATATTTTTTCAGATTTTTAAATTTTTTTTTAAAAGTTTGACAATTATCGATCATAAATCATAATCAATCAATAGTCAAAATCAACGACATTGTATCAAACTCAAAAAGATGACTTAGAAAATTTGAAAATCGATTGAAATAAATCCATAATCGTTGAAAATCCAAATAACTCGATAATGCATTAAAGGGATCAATCGCAATCAGAAATCCGTTAAAATCGACAATAATACACCGAAAAATCGAAAATATTGCAATCTACATTTTGGAAAATCATCGATACCCCAAAAAAATCGAATTGAATAGAAAACTCGATAAAAATCAGACTATATGAGAAATTGAAAATGTTTTAGAAAATTGATAATATCGATGAATCGTTTTCAATTTACGATTTGTGAAATATCCTTTTCAGATGATATCCAATAAAATCGATGAAACTTTGATAATTTCACAAAAACGCTCACTATTTTCCATATTCGAAAATTCGGACGAAATCGATAATTTTGAAGAATTACTCGAAATCAGTCATCATAATTCATCAAAATCGAAAATGTCAAAGATTCTTTGAAATTGTTGATTTAGAAACAAAATTAATCCAAATTTTTATCCTTCAACAATTTTTTTTTTTATGATATAAGTTCCAAGAATGACGGCCAAGACATATACTCTTCTATCTTCCCCCTCATTTACACTTCTACTGAAATTAAATTTCCTCATTTTTCTCTTCTTACGTGATGTCTATAGGTTTTTTTTTTTTTTAAATCGAAATTCACTAATTTTTCACTACATTTCAAAAAATTTTCAGAAGATCACTTCCTCAAAAATCACTTGAATTCAATTCTATTTTGCTGCTAAATTGACCAAAAAAATTTACATAGAATGTAACGTAACCAGAAAAACATCCAAGAGGAGGGAGGTGGGGGGGGGGGAGGAGAAAAAAGTAATTTCAGGTAAAATTTTGGAAAATATTCGATATTTTGTTAAAATAAGTTTTTTGTTTTTTTTTTTACAGAAAAATACAATCAAACTGTGAAAATTAATCATTTTTTCCAACATTTCAGTCGTCAAAAGGGGGTCCGGACCCCTTGAACTTTTCTAGATACGCAACTGATTCAATGGACGACGAGTTTGACCAAAAAATTCGATTTTATGGAAAATTTTGAAAACTAACCATCAAGTATTACCACAAAATATGCTTTTGCGATGACCAAACCTGTAAAAAAGTAACAAAATTCTTCTACGATGACTTTATGACATTTTGCCACACTTTTTTGGACTTGGAAGAAAAATTTTCAGATTTCCATTGACTTGACTTTTAGACATTTTGTCAGACAAACAATTTAGACATTTTGAAATTGGAAAATTTCAGAAATTCCAACTTTTTCAATTCTGAAAATTTTTTCAAAATTTGATTTTCTGATATTTCACGAGATATGATAACATTGTATCCGAATCTTTGAACTTATAATCAGATAAAGTCAGGACATTATGTCAGATGTTCTATACGTTCATGGGTGGTATGAAAATAGAAAAGATGGGGGGTGGTGTTTTAGGCACTAAAAGCTGAAATTTCGCCATTTTTTCAATTCAGATTTTTATCCTAGGTTGTCCCTGTTTCCAATTTTTCAATTTTTTCATTACTTTTATTGAGAGCTTGACCAACATTCAATACTTTTTTTTATTACTTTCACTACTTATTTTCAAAATCACTAATTTTTCACTACTTTAACTTCCTTGTAGACACTCTATTCCTAAAAATTCCTTTTCTTCTCTCAATTTTCGACACATCTTCTCACCTCAACAAAAACTTTCCATCGCCTTCATCCTCGTCCATTCATCTTAATCCAACTACCAACATCAAAGCCTCAAATACACCAAATGAGTTTTAACACCGAACGCGAGGCATGGGCAAGGCAATAACGTCATCCCAATAAATCATTAATCGCCAGCCACGGGCCATTCATCATTACGATCGAAATTGAAATGGAAATTAAAAAATTACAACTTCGACCACCACCAATATAACTGATCGCCTACTATGCTCATTGCTCATCCTTTACTCTTCAGCTCTTCGCTCGCTGCTCATGGACAATGTACATCTCTGGTTCTCGACATCAATGCCAAGCCGACCACAGGGGACGGTGCAGTACAACAAAAAGAATCGGATTTAACGTACGAATGGAATTACACGGACCGTTCCGAATTTTTTTTCATTTCGCGTGAATCGCCTCGAATGATTTTCGTACTCCTAAGTCTAAGTCTAGGTCTAGGTAAAGGTAGAAGAGGTACAACATCGATGCGTGTATTACAACGAAGGCAGAGGCGCAGCTGTATAATTAATGAAAATCTACTACACCAGCCGACATTCGAGCCACCGCCTTCTTTTTTCCTAACAGCAATAAATACTTATGAACCGCGAATACGAACTAATGAACGTATGGCACTGGCACTATCGTACTAAGATTTATTTTTACTTTTTTTTTTTTTACAATCGCACTGCTGTGTTTTTACAGCATATCATTTCATGTACGTACATACGTAACAATTGTTTTATGCCCTGTACGAGGTAGGTACACAGCCTATAATGGGTTTAGATGTTGCGGCCATTAGCATCACGGCTGCTTTCTTTTGCCGGCTTCTGCCTTCCGCCCTTCCGATGCCACCGACGTCGTTGTACGTATTCATTGCATTTTCTTCGCAGATATTCAGTCTGATTGGCATTACACGGTAACGCGTGCGAAAAGATTCGAGGGACTGGGCAATATTCAAGGTCGTCATCGACGCTTAACGTGCGCCTTGTTAATTGATATCTCGACGTCGAGGCAGAGGACGCGGAGAGGGACGCGAGACGCCTTGTGTCGGTGTGTCTATGTGGGCAAACGTTGCTCGCCGGTCTACGTACAATTAGATAATAAAAGATACCTAGGATAGCCTTGTATAATCGTGGAAATGGTGTACCATACAAGTAGATGTCTATAGACGCGTGTACGTCTATAGGTACTCGCTATCGACTCTTCGTCCCTCATCATTTAGCCAGGGTTACCAGCATTGTGAGCATTCATCTCGATAGAAATACGGGTTTTTTATTTGAAAAAGTTTCAAATTTTTATAGAAGGGGAAGGGGGCAAGAAAAGAGGGGATATTCGACCCAGAATTTCTATTTCGGATTATTTTTAACGCTGCTTCGTGAACAGAGCTGAGAAAATTTTCATCATTCGATGTCAATTTCTGACAAATTAGCAGCAATTTCAAAAACTCGAAGAATTAATTACTCAAATTTTCATCAAAATATTAAATAGAGAGTTGGATAATTCCATCTGTAAATTAATTCATTTTTAGCAATTTTTCAAGGTACCGAAACTGCTTGAAAACCTACAGACCTTGAACTGACCTACGATTCTTCCCTCGAGTATAATTTTTCCATTCAAATCACCAGCTAAAGATTCGCGGAGGCAATAAGGGATTTAATTTCGAACTTGATCTATTAATATAGCTGAAAAAAAAAAGAAATTTGAGCAAATCGAAAAAAAACAATAAAAAAACCAAAACCACTTCCTTCTCTTCTCGAAGATAGCGATACTAACTTTGAACAGGTGCTCTAAATTCGTTTCGAAATTAATTAGCTGAACTCCACGAAGCCGGGAAGTCTAGGAAAAAAATAAAATTTCTCTTTCCATCGTTCAAACTACCAAAATTCCCGAAAAGTTCCAAATTTTCGCGATTATTTTCCAATAATGAATTTTTCACACAAATGTTGCTTGGCTCAAATTTTTTTTTGCAACCAAAATTTATCCAAAAATTGACAATTTTTCTAACGGGGAATTTTTCTCTGCAATTGCGGGATATTTGAGCAGAATGTACGGGCAACGCTGACCGGTAAATGTACGTACGTCCGCGTTACTATTTATTCTATATAAACGTTTAATGCTCGATGCTCGGCGGTTCAGCGGCGTGGGAACCTGTGTATGCGTGTCCGAGTGTCGTAGCCACGCAGGGGGCCTCGATAAAGGAGCGAAGAGCAGGCAGGGGAAATTAAAAAGGTCGTCGTTTAATCGGTACAGAAGCGAAAGGGTTTCCTCTTTATTCATAGACATGGACTAGTTCCGAACCACATTCGTCAACCAATCTTAAATGACTCGAAATCAAAATTTACAAAGTGCAGTTTGGTTTGAAAATATTACAATACCTTCATGGTGACATTTTTGCAACCTACTTCCTCTTCTTCATCATCATCATCATCATCATCATCATCATCATCATCATCATCATCATCATCATC
>FIZU01052475.1:0-14754 GCA_900064475.1 Pseudococcus longispinus
AAAAAAAAAAAACTAAAATTTCGTAATTTTTCATAGTGAAAATCATTTTTTACAAAAATTGAAAGCTGGTCACCCTGCAGTTAAAACTTTTCAATGTTTGCAATCGAAATAATTTTTTTTGGATCAATAGGAGCCATTTAGGCCCGGTTTTGGTACTAAGCGAGAGATATTTTACTTTTTTTTAAATCTGAAATCTCGATTTTTCAACAATCTGCAACTTTTTGACCCCTTGGTAAGGGAGGAAAAGTGGCCCGGGAAGGTGTAGAAACTCACATCGCAACTTTTTAGGGGTGTGTCTGAGGTGCCACGCAGGTGGCATTACCCAAAAATGCTAAAAAAAAACATGTTTTTTGCGAAAGTTATCCCACTTTGAGGTCTCCTAGCTCTGCCCCCCTTTGAATTAGGAGTCTAAAATTTTTTATGGTTCATCTCCAACTGAATATGAATCACCCCTTTGAATTTGGTCAAAATCCGAGGTATGTTTTTTTCTCGCGCTCCACCCATTGAAAAGTTGTTAAGGAGAATTGGATAGCGACGTTGGTGAAACTGATAATTTTTAATCATTGAAATTTTGTATTTTTTTCAGATGGACCAATGGATATATAATTGGTTTTGGAATTTAATGTGATAATTGAAGCTTTATGGAAATTTGGAAAATTAATAAAATTAATAGTGTCTAATGTGTAATCCTGGGTAACGTCTCAATCTACCAAATTTTGTTGGCTGTGTATGTTCCTAATTGTAACTTGTGAATTGACATGTTATTAGATCGTGACTTGTTTCTATCGACGTTATGGTGCTTTTTGCAAATCGCGGTATAGTGTTATCTACATGTTGTTTCGAAGTGATTTCAAAATGTCAAAAAACGAAGTTTTTTTTATAATAATAAGTTCACTAAATTCAGTTTTTCCATTCAAGTTGAATTTTTTTATTGATTGACCTTTGATCAAAGTAATATTTCTTAATTTTTAGTTATTTTTAAGCATATTTCAAGTTTTTTTGGAATCTATTTTTCTAACCCTACTAAAAAAAATACCTATATATTTTAATTTATTCGTTATTATCAAGATTGTTAGTTTATTTTTAAGATTGCTAATGAGGAAAGATTTTCTGTGGCCTCCCCACGCTACAAGGTCAAGATGTAGCGATTCAATAACAGAGTTAGTCGAACCCGATGACAGCTGGGTTAGAAAGCCCATTCGGAAGTTCCTCGGGACTTCGGATGAACCCTATAAATACGGTTAGTGCACATAATGTAATCAAGTATAGTTGAGAAAATCTTTTATTCATTCTAATCTCATCATATTTAGAAACATATAGAGACGCAGAAAATGCACTAGCACGATTTCTAAAGGAGGAATCAAGCTCGAGTACGGCAGACGGATACAAAAAAATCCTCAGGCGTCTCGACGAACAACCTTCGAATTGGGAAGAAAAAGAGCCACGTTGATTAACATGATGAGCATTCTTGTAAAAAATCAAGAAATATTGGAAGAAATGTTGAATGTAAAAAAAATCCTCAGGCGTCTCCACGAACAACCTGGAATTATGAAGTAAACGAGCCATCCTTGCGTGACATAATGAATATGCTTTTAAAATAATCATAAACTGATGCAAGAGATTAGAGAGGAACAAAAAAAAATTGTCAAAATTAGGTAATCAAAAATTTTATAACTTTAGTAAAGTTTTTGATTGAAAAATAAAGAATACCAAAATGACTTTGCATGGTTGATGGAACCAAGAAAACGCCTAAGCCTATGGAGTGATGAAAGAACGAAATTAGTCTCAATAAAATAATTCAATCGATCCATCGAAAGAAATTAATCAATCTTTGAATATGTGTGGGCTTGAGAAGGTAGGTAAACGACTGGCAACAGCTGCCAAAAATGAGAAGAGAAGGTTTCAAGTTGACGACAAATATTCGTATTTCAAAAACAAATTAAAAGAAAAACGTATTTATCAATGTGGTATTCGTCAACAGAAAAATGCTCTGAAACTATTTTAACCCCATGATGAAATAAAATAACAAAACACGATAGTGTCGATGTTACACTGGTTGCATCGTGTTCAACTAAATGCTGCTATAGTTGGCGTAAACGTTCAGAGAGAAGTAGATTTAGCTTACACATTATTTGTGGTTGATGATAAGCCACTGAATACGGCAGAGGGCCAAGGATTTCGACGTTTCGACGCTTTTTGCATAAAGCCAAAGTGAAAGTGAAAGAATACGAACCACCAAGCAGGACTGTACACAAGGCATGATCAAGAGCCACCTCCGTTACCGGTAGTCACATGGAGAGAAAATTGTGAATATGTGAAAAAAAAAATAATCAGGCCTCTGAACTGACAACCTTCGAATTCTGAACTAAACGAGCCATCCTTGTGCGACACAATGGCTGTTCTTATGGAAACCCAAAAAATTTTGGTAGAATTCGAAGAATAGCAAAAATATATTCGTCAAAGATTATATAAACGGATATTCGAAATTAACTAACTCACAGAGTGGCCCACATAGAAAGTGGATGGTTTTGAAAATTAAAAGAAAACTTTGACTGCAAAAATCGCCGAAAACTAAGCCTCTTAGACAAAAAATAATCGCACTAAGCAGAAAGAAAATTTCTAGGTCTACAATTTTTATTCTTGGCATTTTTTTCGTATGACCCTTAGTTTGGCCAGAAAATCCATATTTATAGAAAATTTAGCCCATATTCAAAGTCATTAGTTTTGAAAATGAGAAAAAATTTCAATAAACGTATAGATTTTCTGGACAAAATCAAGGCTCTACAAAAAAATGCTTTGGATCGAAATTGTAGAGCTTGAAATTCTCTTTCTACTTGGATCAGATAGTTTTTTTCCAAGAGGCTTAGTTTCCAAGATTTTTGCAGTCAAACTTTACTTTCAATTTTCAAAACTACCGATCTTCTATGTAGGCTACCCTGCAGGTGTATGTACAGGTAGTGGTACAGACGATACTTTACGACAGTTAGCAAAGTTCAACTGGAAACATAAAAAAATTTAATTGATAAAATATTCAAAAAAATCGTCAAAGTTGAATTTTTTTTGTAATTTTGACAATTTCTTTTTGCAATTTGTTTTGCTGAAACAGAAATCAAAAACGATGAAGGAGCTAAAATGTCGTATCTAGGTGGTCAATGAAAAAAATTTATCAATTCCAAATTCGGATTTTGAAAAGTGTAATTTTTTGATCCACCCTGTATAAAAAGTTTTATATTTTGACGTTTCAAGTTCGTAAAATTCGGTGAAAATAACGTCACCGAGAACGAGCTACACGTCGAAGGATTTTTATCACCTTTTTATAAGCCTATGGCAAATAAACGCCATAATGTTTGAAATTTATGCATATAAATCGGTTACGAAATATTGAATTTTTTTATTTACTGCGATAAAATAAAAATAATCATTACATCGGTTCCACGAGCAGATCGAACCATCAAACAGAAATTTCCACAAGATTACGTGTCGAAAATGAGCAAAGTATTCGGAATCGATCGAAAGAAAAAATAAAACCGCAAACTTTTTCCAAAAATTTGGAATCCGAAAGCCCTGAAAAATTTTACCATTTGAGACCAAAATACGTACTAAAATATTCAACTCGGTTGTTAGAAAAATCTACGCCGCACGTACTCGTATCGTCGAAAATTCACGCCACCGACGAAAAATATTACCCAATTTTAACGTTTTTGTCGCCTTATGGCCTCGTATATTGCAATAAAGTGGAAAACTCGACTGAATCGTCTCGCAATAACATTTCCCACTCGCGATATTAACATTTGTATTGCTTAAAATTGCTAAACTTTATACAGGATATCGTAAAGATACTAGAGAAACGCGCGTTGCTGGCCAATTTTCAGCGAGCTTAAATGGGTAAGCGGATTCGGCACAAGGTTTTACTCGGGCTCGGCCAAATTATCAATTAAAATTCGTATCGTCGATAATTGCTGGCGGAGAAGAAAACTGACGAAGGCGGTTAGCAAAATTTCAACTTCAAGACACTATACTCCCATTAGATATGTGTCTGTATTGTTTTTAACCTTTATTTGTGAATTTTCCATCAGAATTGAAGTATGTTTGAAAATATTTAAAAAAATACTTCATTAGTTTCATTACTGCATCAAATCATCGCAGGTAACACAATAACCAATACAGATGATTGTACATGCAACCTCCTTAACTCGTCTAAATAGCTCATCATCAACGTAGAATTAGTTGCCTAGTTCCATGCCGTAAATAACATCCACAAACATGTTAATAAAATTGCCTATACATTTCGCCGCATTAACACATCTAACAGGAGTAGTTCATGGAGCATGAGGGAGAAGTAGGAAGGGTAAAAAAAACACATTGACTCAATCTGACATATTTATGATGTCTGACTTTATCTAATTGAAAGTTCAAAGAGTCGAACACAATGCCATCATGTCTCGAAAAATGTTCAAAAAGTCAACTGACACTTGATAAAATTTTTCAAAATCGAAAAAATTAAAATTTCGGAAATTTTCCAAGTCCAAAAAATCGCTTGAAATCTGAAAAATTTTTCCAGTCCAGAAAACCTAAAATAGCCTGACAAAATATCAGAAAGTCAGCCTGATCTCTGAAATTTTCGCGCGTCCAAAATGTCTGAAGTGTTTGACAAAATGTCTAAAAATCAGCATGACCTCTGAAATTTTCCAAACATAAAAAGTGGATGGAAATTTGAAAAAATTTCAAGTCCAAAAACGTCTGACCAAATGTCTCAAAGTCAGCAAGTTTAAAAAAGGCTCAAAAAATGTTTAAAAGCCAGCGTTAGGTAAAAAGCTGTCTGACAATATTTTGATTTGAACTTTTCTTGAAATTTTTCAAGTCCAAAGATTCATTTGATTTCTTAAAAATTTTCCACGTTCAAAAAAGTCTGGCCAAATGTCTCAAGTCAGCATTATCTCTCAAATTTTTCAATTCCAAAACAGACAGTGAAAATCTGACAATTTTTTCAGGTTCATAAAAGTCTGAAAAAATGTCTCAAAGTCAGCGTCATGGATTTTCGTGACATTTTTACAGGTTTGGTCATTGCTAAAGCATATCCTATGCTAAAAAAAAGTCCTCGCGATTTCCATACTACCCATGAAACTATAAAACAGAAAATATACTTTTGCTTATTGAATTTTTTCAAGTCCATAAAAACTTGATATTTAAAATTTTATTGAATTTCTTCAAGTTCAAAAAGTCTACATTGTTTAACAAAATGTCTAAAAGTCAACATCATTTCTGAAAGTTTCAAGGTCCAAAAAGTCAATAGAAATCTGAGAATTTTTTCAAGTCCAAAAAAGTCTGACAAATTGTCTGAAAGTCAATTTCTCAAGTTCAAAAAGTCATTTAAAACCTGAGAATTTTTTCAAGTCCAAAAAAATCTGACAAAATGTCAAAAAGTTATCGTGATGGAATTTCGTCAGTTTTTTCGCGAAATTACCCATAGCAGAAGCATATCCTATGCTAAAAGTACTATAGGCAAATTTCAAGGTTACTAGCCTAAAGTTTATTATTAGCACCATAACTTTATCAATATTAGGATATCATAAAATTTTACCAGCAGCTTTTTTTCTGTTTAGTGGGGTTAGTGCTTTTTAAAAGTATTTTTATGGGATATCGATTATTTTTTTTTTAAAATAAAGCAAAGCAATGATTTGTGCTCAGCACTGCATGCAATAATTCATCATTGTATACGTTACTCTGTGGGTAGAGTCATTATAATGTATTAAATCGAATGCGAAGAAACTGCAATGAAACTCACCTAAAACAGAAAAATAATACCAAATATTTATTTTACAGTGAATATAACTTCAAAATGATATATTCATGCGGTACTATTTCTCATAACATTAGTATCTAATGCTAAAAGTAATGGTGGGGGGGGGGTGTATTTAAAGATGTAGGAAATTCACGATAGTAAATTTTACATCTTTAGTTGAAATAATTTAGTATAGAAACTAAAAAGTATCTAATAAATTTGTTAATATTGATTTCACGAGACTCTTGGAATCCTCTTAGTATTACTTGCTTTAAAATAGTATTTTAATTCGATATTTTCATATTAAGAAATTCTCAAGTTTAAACCAGAAATTATTCGTGTTATACAATCTCTCAAAAAATTACACCCTTTGGGGGGGAAAAAAACACCACCGCAGATAATAAAATCCGCAATTCGATAATTCTCGCGGTTGATATAATTTCCGATAATTTAATATCGACAGCGAGAAGCTGAGAACAGAAATCCAATTTGCGACGCTTTCTCATACCGTTTAAATTTTATTGGATTCGTAGCACAAGGTATTATTACCGAGATGAGATATTATATTAGAAATAAATAACGTGTTTTTATTATCTGCTTATAAAGAATAGTAATTTCTTGGCTGGATTATTTCGGGGCACGACAAGGGTCGAGGGGTGCGTTTCGTATACCTATGTAGTACATTACAATGTACATGCAACGTAAACTTCAATAAAGGATAGTGAACTCTTCATTAGACGATGTGGTATTTTCTTCGGTGTATATAGCAGCTCATTTTAGACAATACCGTTGAGATTAGCGACCAAATTATAAACCAAAATGGAGTATATTCGGGTATTTATCGATCGTTTTGAAACATTGTAATTCACATAGTGTACATTATTACAAATACAAAGACGTAGATGATCGAAGGTGAACATGATTAACGTTGTTTTTGATACGAATTCGAGTTCAAAATGTTATATTTGTGGCGCTGTGCCATCGAAGATGTATGCTCGATTGAAATATGTTCAATTTGAGCATTTCAGATTTGAACTTGGACAGTTTTTTTTGATTGGTTACCTGACAATCAACTTTATTGAGAAATGGTGACATCAATTTTTTCTTATCTTGTGGTAAAAATCAGAGAAAAATTAAATTAAGGGGTGAAGTAATAAAAAAAAAATATTTTTTGGAATTTCGATTTAACCTAGTAAGATTATTTGGCTATCTCAAAAACTGAAAGAGCTATGAAGTTAGAAAGTTGGGGAACTTTCTCTTTCAATTTTTTTTTTTAGATGTTTTGATATTCTTTTGGGATAATTTTTACCAACATTTGACTACCACAAGGTAGCCACTTCGTGACCATCCATACAAAGAAAACTCAGGCTTCTGACTGAAACGAGTATTTGTTAGAATTTTTATTTATATTTACTACTCAAAGTGCGGAAGCGAAATTTCTTCATTTTTTTTTCAGTGAAATTAACAGATTTCTTCCCAAAAAAGATTCCAAATGTGAGTTGAAATTTGTATTTCTCTGACACCTTTTTTTTTCTTTTTTTTCAAGATATTTTTGTTTTTATTTCATCGGTTTTTTAATTTTTCGGTGTTTTTATTTCATTTTTCATGAATTTAAATTAAGTTTTCATATTTAAAATGATATAAATTAAATCATCTTATTCTTTCAAATTTTTAGATTTTTCACAATTTCCTGAAACTTTAAATGAGTGGTGAACCATGAAAAAATCAATATTTTTCACCATTTGTCCACTTTATTGCAACTCAAAAAAGGCAAAAAATTCAAAAACATTTTTCTTCACTCCACACTAATCTGCTCCTCTTTTCAAACATACAATTACGGAATATGGCGCAGCGAAAATTAAATCGAAAACAAAAAATAATGCGATGCTGACGTTCGAGGATATTGCACTCGCTTACGTTGAAGAAATCGTTGTGCATGACCTTTCATCAATTTTCATTAGGGTTGTTACTCTACAGTGTGTTTCAGTAGAAATGCACCACCTTCAAACCAGAGATGCAGTTACTCAAACTACATAAGTGTATGTATGTTTGCCGACCTTGGAATTTGAAAGGGTCAAATTATGCACTAATCCTGGTAGATATTTCAAAAGATCATAACTCCGGTGGTAATACAGATGGGCAATTTTTTCAAAAAACTTTCTTGTAGAATTTTTCAAGATCTCCAAAATAAGTTATATTCATTTTTCGCCTAACTCTAAAATTGAAGGAGCTACAATGATTTGAAAATTTGTAGCCTTCGTAACTCCTTCAATTTTCAAGTTATGCAAAATTTTGTAAGAGTCATTTTTTGTTGAGCTTTTCGCGCTCTACAAAATGAGCTAACAATTTTTAGCAGAATTCTAAAATTGAAGGAGCTATAACCATTAAAAAGATAAAAGTGGCATTATTCTCTCAAAATTCAACTTTTTCTTTTCAAAAATTTTGCAAAATGATCTCTCATGATTTCAATTTTAGAGTTAGACAAAACATTATTGGCTCATTTGTAGAGCTAAATGAGCTCAAAAAAAAAATGATTCTCACAAAATTTTGCATAACTTGAAAATTGAAGGAGTTATGAAACATACAAATTTTCAAATCATTGCAGCTTCTTCAATTTTAGAGTTGAGCAAAACATGAATATAACTCATTTTGTAGAGCTTAAAAAGTTCTATAAAAAAGTTTCGGAAAAAATTGCCCATCTATACTATTAGCGGAGTTGGTAGCTGCATCTCTGGTTTGAAGGCGGTGCACTACTACCGGACCACCCTGTATGGCAAGATATCTTCGAATAAAGTATTTCAACAGAATGATGTTGCTTTGCATTGTGAAAAAACAATGAACAATAAAAACAATCTTCCTCAACCGAGTCCTTGAGCGTCACCTTCTGACCCAAGGAAAAACACATTTCCTCGAGATCAAATTTTTACAAATTTCAGCACCACTCGATTCAAATCTATCACAATAGAATAAATTCGAGAATATTTGACCCGGACTCGAGAAATTTGTCAATTTACCCAACAAATTATTCGAAAATCGTTCGGAATTCTTCAATATAAACACGTTCGAAACCTTTGACCAAATCTCAGACACAAAACATGTACAAAAATATGAAAATTCCGCCAAAAAAAGCGAACGCGATGAAATTGTATCGAACGAGATCGCATTTCGAACCGAGTTAGTACAAAATTACACAATAGATGTATTGAATTGAAGCCAACACGTTAGAAAGTATATGTACACATACACTTGAGATGGTAAACAGAATTACCATCATCTGTGCCCTTTTTCTATCGCCTCGACGCGACGAGACATTTTTACATACGTTGGAAATTCTGGCAACAATTGAAAACCCATCTACGTATAGAGAACACAGCTCGAGGTAAAAAAAGGAGAAAATTCCTCTCGTATCTTATATCCATCACTTTTTTTATACACACTCGTGTACGTAGTATATCCAAAAAGTACGACAATTTCATTAAAGGAGTAAAATCATCGCAATAACAGCATGAAAATCTATTTCGTATTGAACGAGTATACCACAATCGAATCATCGGTACGATTGTCATTCGCTATTTATAAACCGCCACCGATGCGAAATAGAAATACTGCGTGACGTTCGACATTTTCCCGCAGAATAAAAAAAAAAGAAAAGGAAAAAGAAAGTAAAGAAAGTGAAAAAAAAATAAAGAAAAAAGATCACACAGTTCATACGTTCTTATATCTTCTTCTCCATGGCATGGCATCGCGTCTCTTGCCAACATATCAAATCTTATAGGAACGAGCTTATCTGATGAAAAAAAACACCCGACTTGGAAAAACTTTTCTACATCATTCATCCGAACAAATGAAAAACAAAATCCAATTCTCGACGTTCGTCTTTCAAATTTCACCGCCCGACACATGTGTATAATATACTCGAGACATGCCCGATGAAGACGGCGAATCGACAACGCCTCTAGGACAGATTTAACATCGAGAATTAATAAAAATTACCCAAACGGCGGCGAGAGCTTGTCTCGGTAATGACCAGACAACCCGGAGAAAAAGGAATAAAAACAAAACGTCGTCGCCGGTACCTATTTCAAGACGATGAAAAAAATATACGACACACCTTTCCTCAATTACATACGCCGGAGTGGTTTATATACCTTTTTAGAAGATAACCTTTTTATGCGGAGCCTTTGTCAATTTCCAAGAAAATAATGCCCGAGACATGGTAATATTGGCAACAATATATTCGCCGGAGACCGTAGTAGCAGTAAGAAAGCCGAGACAACCAAACCCTCACATTCGTTTAAAGTTCGTCCGAGTGTAAAATGAAAAAGAAAAAAAGACCAAGAAAAAACCTTATGAAAACAAACTTCAAAAACGAAAAACTTTCTTCTTCTTTTTCTCTGCGCACAAGAATAAACAACCTTTTCGGTGTGCACTGGTTTGTATAGGTACCAGGAAAAAAAAACACGTGAGGCTGGCCACCCAAACCCAATAATTTAAACTTGTGTATAGTTTCCACTTTCGCAACTTTCACCAACGAAACGCCTTTCGCTCTCTACACAACCTTACACCTCCAGCTCGGTCGGCGATTTTATTATTTTTATATTTCTTCTCTCCGAGGGCCGCGTGAACGGCGAAAATTCGATACTTCTTAAAAGCCACTCTCTAAAGCTTTACCCACATCATTCAAAAAATCTATTGTCAAACAAGATTACACACATTTCGTCAAAATGCTCAACAAGCCCGAAACTCCAGCCGGCGAAAAAAAATACGACGTCTATACACTCTGTTTTTATTGATGAGATTCTGGCCGACCTAACGCGACGTCGTTGGACAAAAATCAAAATCACTCAGTGTAACCATTAATTGACAACTATAAGGTCTAGGGGTTTTCTAACGGCTGGCAGCGAAAAAGCTCGCTAAATCGATCCCCGATGTCATAGTTGAGGGACGTCGGCTCGAGATGGAAAATTAAAAAAATAATAACGACAACAAACCGCAAAGCTAATCGTGCCTTGAAAGTCGTAAGCTTCGTATTGTGGATATTTTTTCTCATTTTATTGGCATTCGGTAAACTAAAGAAAAGAGGGTGCCAATTCGTGGCATCTTTTGCAAACGTATACACATATACGATACTCTGCAAAAAGTTTCCGGCTAATGTAAGGGTTTAAGTACCAGTGCTGCTATCTGTGCTATTCGAGAGATACTTTTTACCACGGTTTTTCCATGTTTTGCGATTTAACAATTCGTACGTATTATGTTTCCTAATTCAAAAGGACTTTAGTTTCGAGTTATTTTCAAAAGGAAGTGTTAATTTACAAACATGATCACCGATGCATATCACTAATTATCAATTTCAATAGCAAAAAACAGCTAAATTTGAGATCCAAAAAGATTTAAACGGGGAAAAATGAATTAAAAAAAAAAAAAAAATTTAAATTAAAGCAGATACGAAAAAAAATAATAAGAAGAAAAAGAAGAAAATTGGCAAAGCGACCAAAGAAAGGCGGAGTGAAAAATTTCGTTAAAAAAAATAGTTGTTGTTTTTTTTTTCTAAATTCGAAATGTTTCGAATATTCTTTGTGTGTGTGTGTGTGTGAGTGTGTGTGTTTCACATGACTGTTTGT
The DNA here is from genome assembly GCA_900064475.1 of Pseudococcus longispinus. Lineage (NCBI taxonomy): Eukaryota > Metazoa > Arthropoda > Insecta > Hemiptera > Pseudococcidae > Pseudococcus > Pseudococcus longispinus. The sequence continues at coordinate 11,404 of FIZU01052475.1, forward strand.
TAGATGTTTTTTAGTTTTTTTTTTTTTTTGTATTTTTGTAATTGTATTCTTATTTTTTTGGTTTATGTACTTGTTTTCTTGTTGATAATTGAAGAAGAACGAATCGAGTTAAATAGAGTAAAAATAATTTATGAAATAGAAAAAAAAATGACTCATTAATATAAAAAGCAGAAATTGAAAAATGATATAAAGCACTGGAAATAAAATTCAAAGTCTGGATGAAAAATGTCTAAAACGAAGGTAAAAGTCTGTCTAGTAAGATTGCCTTGAAGTCAGTGCAATCTCTGAAATTTTCAAGTCCATAAAGTCTGTTAGGTGTACGCCTTATAAAAATTTTTGTTGTTTAAAAAAGTTGAGAATCTCTGAAATTTAGGCCAATTTAATGTTCGACTTTTGAAAATTTATGCGTGCTATAAAAAAAAATTCGGCTAGAAAATTGTTTTTCTAATGCGAACTCTTTCAAAATTTTCATCTGAATTCTCAACAAAAATTAAGTAATTTTTGATCTGACTCCGGAGAATGAAATTTTGTCTTATTTATCGTAATTACCGGTAATTTACCCGTATCTCACAGTAATTATTCGTAATTATCATTATACTGACGGCAATTACGAATAATTTACCTGAATTAGACGGTAATTACTCGTAATTTACCAAAATTGGACGGTAATCACTTGTAATTTACCTAAATTGGACGGTAATTACTTGTAATTTACCTAAATTGGACAGTAATAACTCGTAATTAAACTATCTTACAATAATTACCGGTAATTATCCCTAGTACAGCGGTAATTACGGGTAATTATCCCTAGTACAGCGCTAAATACTGGTAATTATACCTATTACAGCGGTAATTACCCATAATTTCCCGTATTTGACGGTTATTACTCGTAATTAACCCGTACTTGACGGTAATTACTCGTAATTAACTCGTACTTGACGGTAATTACTCGTAACTAACCCGTACTTGACGGTAATTACTCGTAATTAAACCACACTTGACGGTATTTACTCGTAGTTTACCCTATTCCACGGTAATTACTCATAACATACTCTTATTTGACGGTTATTACTCTCAATTTACCATATCCTATGGTATATAATACTCATTCTTCAGTGATTTGATCAATTCAGACTTCAGAGTTATTTAAGGATCAAATATACTAAGTTCCAAGCTTCATACTACTCGCTGAATAATTCTTTGTCAAAATATTTTGTTTTTTTGGCCCACTTTGTGATAAGACAACTTTCAATTTTACTGAAATCGTTTTTAATTTTGTTGTAGTTTTTCTTGAAATTCAGGTAGAAATTTCTAGAAGAAAAAAAAATAGTGTTGCTTTGAGTAGGTATTTTAACCATTTTATGAAATATTAGTAAGAAAGAAAAAAGGTCAAAATGGCTGGAATTCTGCCTCGAAAATCGGGATATTTTTGATCATACAAGAAAATTGAGGGACAACGAGCCCGAGGACTTGAGAAACTATTCGCTATCAATTAACGATCGCGTACAAGCAAATACCACCAAAGCCCGGCGGAAAGTGCCGACAACATCTCGTGAATTTCTATACACTATTTCTATTCTACATTCTAGGTAAATCATCATGCAACGAGAAAAAAAATCTCGGCCTTTCGTGCACGCCATTTCTACGCGAATTGCAAACTTAAATTCGAAATAAATTAAATAAATCCTAATTGGCTCGGTTCCATTTCCACCGAATACGCCGAAACAAAAGAAAAACTCGAAAAAAGTATTCCGGTTTGAATTTGCCGCGTTACGCCGCGTAAAATTTACCAACTTTATAAAACTCGACTCTTTCGTTCGTGTTCCCTACTTGAATTATTTTTTTAACGTATAGAAAAGAATTATAAAAAAATTCCTTCTTTTTTTTTTTTTAATAATATAGCTTACTTAACAAAATGAACGTTCTTAAATGTGACTCCTTTTTTTTTGTTTTAGTTTCCTCTCGATGTTTGTGTAATTTGTTCATTTATTCTTCTATTCTGTGTTGCCTTTTTTTTCTCTCGTTCTATAAACCTTCTCGAATGCTGGTTCTTTTTAAAAACTTGCTTTTTGAAACAATGCGAGTTTATTAAGTTGTTGGTATTTTTCTATGTTTGAGTAAATTATAAAGAAAAAAATTAAATTAAATAGAATTGTAACCGTTTTCTTGCTATCTTTTAATGACTAAAACGGATGACTAGGATTATTCGTTAAAGATGAAGGAATGAACTAAACGTTCTTTAAAGAAGCTCGATTTAAAAAGCATTCTATCCTTTAAGACGACGAGGAAATTCCAAGTTCGAAAAATTCGAATTAGCAGGCTGCAGAAATGCTTTCCTTATTTGACCTGGTGAAAATACCAGGTTTTGAAGGGGAAATGGGTTCAATTGATTTAAAAAGGAATCGAACTGAAAATTGATCAATTAGAAAGGTATACAATTATCGACGAGTCCAAAATTGAGCAATCCGTCCCTTCTCCGAATAATTTTTGTACATCAAATATAGATATAATTGACAACTTCAGACGGATCAACTGACGTCAAGAGGAAGATACGTTTTTTTGAAAACTGGTTTAGCTGCGACACGGTTTTATTTCAATTCATTTCAAAATTCAAGAATCTCTCAATTTAATGGAGAGGATTTTGGGGCGTGGAAGATTCGAATGATTTTGTCAGGTTTATATGAGTCACATTTCGAAAAACCAAGACCTAAAACTCCTGCAAAATTCGAAGAGGAGAACGACCAGTCTCTGTAACAGCGAATCCATCTGGTTTCAGTTAGAGATTCTCAACACCTAATAAGTGGAGAATACACCAAACTGGCCCACTTTGTCTACATCATCACTCCATCAGCTCTACCATAGATTAACCCACGTAATACACGAGAGACTCACGTCCGCCCGACCACTATATGTCATTTTATTAATTTTGTGTCTGCGCATGCGCGGGGACTTTGTAGTGTTATGTTATTTCTTATCAGTGATTCGTGTGTTCGCAATTTGGCGCTTGTTTGTATTTTTGGGATTCGTAAAGTGTATCATAACTAAATCATAACCGTGTATCTCCAATTCTCCATATTGTACAAATAAAATATGAAATATGTAAGTTCGACGTAAAATGCCCTTGTTAGAAATACCATCCCAAGCAGCGAGGGCTACCTGCGATGCCCATTGCCCATTTACACGGAAACAACAATATCTTAAATATTCATTCCAACCTCGATCATCTTTATTAATGGAACTTGGAAGAAAATTAATGATCGAGTTCTATTTCAGTAGTTCTAAATTTTTACATTACTACGTTAATAATTTTTTGGGTTACCAATACTGTGAAATGTGAATATGATGAGTTTA
>FIZU01052477.1:0-30501 GCA_900064475.1 Pseudococcus longispinus
ATCATCTCTGCCAGTTTGAAATAATTCGGTTGGGAATTTCAGAATACAGAAATTTATAAGGAAAATCGGCATTTCGGGTGATGAGGGTTTAGGGGTGAGGTAGGAGGCCAAAATTTTTACCAGTGAGTTTTTAGTCCATAAGGACCAACTACCGCTAAAAGTTCGAAAATCCCAGCCAAGAGCCGATTCACCATTCTTACCCGGCTTTGCTCTTTGTTTTTATCATATAAACTTATGAAAGGTTTTGCCATTTTTTTTTTAAATCAAAACGTTTCCTCATTAAAATTATTTCTAATACCTCGATTTAAAATGCGAATTTTTGGAAAATCCAATGAATTTACTGATACTTGAGAAAACGGAAACGAAGCTGATAAACATTGAATTTAAGCAGTAAATAAATAATAATGGACTTTGAATCAAGTAACACTGATTAAATTTGAATAAGTAACGTTTTAGATTTATGATGCAACGTTCGTTCAATAAACCACTTCGTACTAGAATTAGTCAGTTCAACCTGATAACTGCACTTCAACAAGAAAAAAAGCTGGCCAACGTCTTGAATTTTATTATTAAAAGAATCGAATCCATAAAAATTTGCAACACCTGATATAAAATATACATATAATACAAAATTACATTTCATTTTTTTTCTTATGTTCGACATTTCAAAACTAATTAATAAAATTCTCAATCCGTTGAAATCACCCATTAAATCAATAATAAAAATACCCAAAATGTGCTACAGAAATATCTTCAAAAATTTGCTAATAATCATTATCTTCTAAATCTCGTTCCTTTTAACAATGATTTTAGCTACTTACATTTACGATATGTAATAATACCCTGAATACCTGCATACAAAACAGTTTCCAATCAGGAACACGTATAAAAATTATTTTAAAAAACCGGTATATAAAATAAAAATAAAAACTAAAATAAAAAAATTTCAATATGAAATACGAATAAAAAATATATACATCGGTGGTATCATGGAGATCATGAAAGAGATCCTTTGAGATGTTCGGCGATCAATTTTAATAAATGTTTACCTATTTCTTTAACAGCTCTGCAAAAAAAAAAATCATCATTAGGAGTGAACAATCATTATAACTGTAATTTCAAAAATACTCACAATTCGTTAGTTTCTTCGATATCTATAATAGTACGATCACCGATGCTTCGTTCGTGATTCATAACCAGTGCTAAACCTCCTTCTTCGGTAGTAATAGTTTGCAGTTTGGTGTACGTTACTTGAACAACTTTTAAAATTTCGGATGGCTTAATTTTACCTCCTGTCGAAGCTAAAGTATATAATAATGAAGAGACAGCCAACATATTCAAAACGTCCTGAAATGAAACTCTCGTTAGATATAATCTGATGAAGAATAAATTTAATAATAAGTAAAATAGTTTACTTCGTCTGTATAATCGCTTATGATTTTTTTCAATACGAATAAGAACCCAGAGGCTAGTTCAACTTGTGATATCAACACTGCTGCAAGTAAACTACCAACTAGAGGTAAGTTTTTAATGCTCTGATCGACATTCAATGTTTCACACTGAAAAATAAAATATTAAAAATAATAATTTGTGAATGGAATTTTCTCACAGATTAGTCAAACTGAAAGAGCCTATACTCACTTCTCTGATTGGGAATAATACGATGTAATTTAAATGATTGCAGAAAGAATAGAGCACTTGATAGGATAAACTACTATGATGTAATTTGGGGTATAGCTTCGTAATCAGCATGTAATTGTATATTAGAGTATTCCTCAAAGACGTGAAATTCTAAAGAAAGGAAAAAAATACAAAGTTAGTTGAATTCATTCATTTTCAACGTGGAAATTTCATGTTGAATTTTTACCCGAATATACAAAGATAAATCATCTTTGGTATGATTTTTATCTGTCAGTAATGATAATACGGTATCCAATAGACGAGGAAGCCAAACCATCATAACATCATTGTTACGTCTACTTTCGTGATGTACTCGAGAAAACAACAATAATTGTTTTACATATTGAACTGCAGGTTCGATGCAATACATACCACTTTCTGTAATTAAAATATCATCAAAATTATATTCTTTTATTGCATTTTTGAAAAATAAAATATGTAATGCATACCTGAATTTAAAGCTGACAAGCAAAATGTGGTCAATAGAATGATATCATCATCTTTACATTTTCCTAGAGCGATTAGATGGTAACATTGAATCACTGGAACTTGTAATATTTCTCCGATGAATTTACGTTGTTCGTCGTTATTGGCATCTATAGGCGGACTACCTTCTCCCAAAATCCTGTGAAAGATTTGTATTAAACGAGAAGCATAGATACAAATTACAAATAAATTACGAAATTGGATTAGTAGCCCGGTAAAATTACACCATAAAAATGGAGCAAATTGCATTTTGAGCCATCGCAGATTTTATGGTGCGAAAATGTTCTTTTCGGTGTCCTGATTAACCACCAAAAAGTCCCCGAACCTCACGCATCGGCATCTACCCCAAATGTGGACTCAAAGTGTTCCCCTCTTTATTTTTCGCTTATAACTCTTCAAATATGCGTTCAAACAAAAAAATGATTTTCACTAAAATTAAAGCATATAAAATTTGGAACAAAAAAGGTCAAATTCATTTTTTCCGAAAAATGAAGGGGTGACGTAAAACAACCGTCGAAATACTTTTTTGGGACACTGCATATATTTCGACGGTTGTTTTTGCGCCACCCGTTCACTTCTCGATAGAAATGAATAAGACCATTTTTCTAGTAAATTCAACATACTTCAATTTTTGTTTGAACACTTTTTCAATCCGACGCATGGTTGAAAGGTTATGAAGGTTTTTTCCTCACCCTGTATACGTTGACATGTGTTTTTGCGCCACCCGTTCATTTTTCGAAAAAAATAAATATGACCTTTTTTGTTGCAAATTTTAAATACTTTAATTTTAGTGAGAATAATTTTTTTGTTTGAACGCATATTTGAAGAGCTATAAGCGAAAAATAAAGAGGGGGTCACTTTGGGTCCATATTTGGGGGAGATGCCGATGAGTGAGGTTCGGGGACTTTTTGGTGATTAATCAGGCAGAACACCGAAAGCAACATTTTCACATCATAAAATCTCCGATGACTTAAAATGCAATTACATTTCCTTATTTTGCTGGGCTACAGTTGAGACTTACTTATCACACCATTCAAAATGTCTGGCGAGTGTTTTCCAAAAATTGAAATCTGCTACTTCGTTTTGATCAAATAAGATCATAAAATTTCCATATAGAATGAATACTTCTCGAAGAAAATCATCCGACAGAATGGTATTCAATTGGGAACCTTTTGATATTCGTTTTTCAATCAAAGTCTGAAAAAATTATAACGACATTCGAAAACTATTCCTTCAAAAAAATGAAATATAAAATAATGTAAAATTATTACCTTAATTCGGGACAAAAATTCGAAAAGATTAATTAAACATGGAACATTTTTTGAAAAAATACATTTCTGATCAGATTGACTGTTGAAAATCTCTTGCAACAAATTCAAAGCTAATCTGGGTTTGGCTTCAGGTTTAGTAAACTGTACTCGTCTTTTTCGCAAAGATTCCCTCCTTTGGAGCTATAATACAGAATAAAATTAAAAATTCACGTCACAAAATGCGAAGAAATATTGAATGTGCTTACGCTAAATGTCTCGTTTAGATTTTCCGATCGGAAACCTTCATTTAACCATTCCTTAATCAAATCCAACACATCTTCTCCTCGATTCCATATGCATAAGACATGTATAATACAGTGATACTCGCTGGCTGAAGATTCGTCGGACATTTGTCGCAACATAGAAAGACAACTTCCCACGACAGTGGTTTGATGTTGGATATTAGAAAGTGGCATCATTCCAGCTAAATTTAAAACCCCGAAGAAAACATGCGTTCCCTATAAAAAAATGCATGGAAAATTAATATTTCGTAATTTCGTAGAATACAATAGAAAAAATTCAAATTACTCGAAAATATCTCAAAGCTGAAGGAATGCATTTGATGCTACAACTGTGCAGATTTTTTAGAAGGTCGCTGTTTTCCGGATCAGATAATCGTTTGCCATGAATTAGCCAAAGTATACCGATGAAATCGAATAAACCGTGGGCAATATTTGGATCGCAAACTGATGATAATAATTTTCGCGTACTGTCTGACGATGTCGTGCTAGAATTTGAATCGGTATTTTCATCGCCGCCGGATTTAACTGAAATAAAAAATAAATTCAAGTTGAAATTAAGAAAAATTGATTTTAATCAAACAGTAATATCGCGAAAAAGCAAGAGAATAGATTGCAAAGCTATTTACCCGATTTTGGGACATTTTCGATACTTGATAATGCAGTATTACGTGCATTAGTAGATTTATCCGTTTCCTCACTTTCTTTATTTTCATCACCGGACGGTTCCATTTTCTTTTTCAAGTTTTTATACACGTGTAGTAAAACCATGCACATCAGTTCAGCAGCTTCTTTCAAGGGCAGTACTTCTTTGGAATGTGTGGCTAAATTACGGGACGCAGCTGGATTCACTTTGATAAATTTGCAAAGACGTTTGAAAGTCTCGTCGATTGATATTTTAGGACCGAAAAAGCTCGAAAATATTAGTTTTACGATCAAACTTTGATTCTGAGGACTGTCAACCTGAATGAAATGAAATTAAAATTAATTTTTAGCAAATTGTGAGGAAAAGTGAAGAAATCGTTCATATATTTACCTCCAATCTAGCGGCTATATTGACCAAATCGACAATTTGATAGTATTTTATTTCACACTGAGTGTTTTTGATTTTTAGTAGCATATTTAAAAAAGCTTGTCGAACACTTTTATTCTCATCGTGAAGAAATTTACTCAAAGATGGTAATACGCCTTTCAGTAATCGATGACTTTCGGCATTTTCTAATAATTGAGTAAATCCTTGATATACTGATTTTCTCACATCCGAAGAACTGCCATCTTGAACCATTTCAGTAATTAATTTTTTGATTACTTCTTCGGCAGTTCCATTTTGAAAAGTGATCCAAAAATATTTCATATTGGCACAAATTCCCTAAACACGAAAGATTGATTAATACGCAAGGTATATTTGTTAGGCTACGATTTGAATGAAAACTGCTTACTCTAATAGCTATTACTCGAACAGCTGGACAGCGATCATCTAATAAGGATAACATTTCTTCGTGTTGTTTTCGTAGAAACTGACTATAAATAATTTTTCCTTTGCCAGGCTGTTCTAATGGATATGCATTCATAAAAATTTCTGCTGCATTAGCTCGATAAATAGCATTATCACTCTGAAATGATAAAAAATGAGCAATGATGATAAAATACGCGTATTTAATTTATACATAGATCGCGATTTTTTTCTTTACAGGTTCAACTCAGAATTCAAGTCTTTTTTCGCATTTCTACTACAATCTAGAAATCGATTTTTCAGCGAAGATACGTAAAAATACTTACATTTAAATATTTCCACATCAAAGGTGAATACAAAGTGGTAATGACTTGACTGAATTTCCCTAATTTACGACAGCAATGTAACCCGGATAATAAATTTTGTACGTTGACTGATAAAAATTTCCTAGCGTTTTCTTGACGACCGAGAGTGAATGCACGATCCATTATCCATTGAATACATTCTTCAACAAGCTACAACACGATAACGAATTTTTAAAAATCACCAAAGTATAAATTTATTTTCAAATAAAAATACTCACGTTTCTTCCTTCATCATCTGTTAATTCCCAAAGCCGGAAATAAATTTTTCCAAAAGCGAAAGCTTCAGATTTGGAACAGTGGAGTAATATTTGTTTCATACGTTCTTGATATTCCTTTTAAAATAATAAAAAACATGACAATTGTAATGCTTCATTACCAATTTGAAAATCTCATTTTTTTTCAGCTTACTTTAATAATAGTTTCATGCAAAGCTACCACATGAGCAACAATTTCTATTCCATTTTCAGTGGCACAAAAAGGAAAATGTTTCAGTAAAGTTTCCAACATTTGGAGTATAGCAGGCATTTCCAAAGTACAGTCGGATTTCAGATCTTCATCATTATACATGGCACTCAACAATTTACGAAATTTGCGAATATACAAAACCTGCAAAAGGAAACCAAAATTTAAAAAAATTCTTACGAATAACAAATCACTCGGAAAACTAGATGAAACCTACCATATGCTTTTCATTCATATGACCAGGACAATTTTCAATCAGAAAACTAGCTAAAGCGATAAAATTGGAATACTTTAGCGAGAGTAAATCTTTCTCTGATAAGATGAGTAATATATCTGCGATACTGAATCGAAGCTGAAATTATCAATGTATCAGTGAAAATTGGGTAAATTTATGAAATATTATTTTCAGTGTATCTTACTTTAAGATCGATATGCTTCATTTTCATCAGTGGTATTAATGCTTCGACATAATCACGTAAGGTAGGACACATAGCTGAGATCACTTTAATTGAATTATTTACAGTGTTTACGGTGATTTCGATGGATTCTAATACTTTGTCCCGTTCTTCATTAACTTCATTAGCATTTGACAACAGATCAATATTAGAGTCGATCACTTCTTTAGCTTTGATCCAATCTTCATCTACAGACTCCGGTAAATTGGCCATATTCTACGATTCCCAATCAATGAATTTAAATAAAAATTGTTTTTTTTTAATCAAAGTATAAAACTTACGGCTGGTGTTGAATTTCTTTGTCCGGTTTCTTTGGCGCCGGGGGTTCTTTTTTCTTTATTTTTCATAATTATTATTAGGTAGATACAGTTCGTTTAAAATATCACTAAATTGAAATTAAGGTTAACCACTGATAAATGATTTACAGACATTTTAATTTACTAAGGCAACGAACGAAACAACTTTCAATAAAATTCTTGCACGAAATTTCATTTTAAATTTGATAAAACAGAATGATACAAAATGTTTATCGTTAAAAAAGGCAAACAAAACAGCAAACACCGGTTTCAAAAATTAGAACAAGAAAACAGAAATAGTTTATAAAATCACCTGTAGGATCGTTAAGTACAACATTATGTAAACTAGCGCTTTCACAAGGAAGTAAAAATTAGTCGATTTACAATTTTTCATTTTTTTTAAATTTTTAAATTTCACTTTTAGATAATTTTATTTTGCATTTTTTTCCTATTCTTGTTTTTTTTTTTAACTAACTAAATTCAGCTAAAATTGAAGGGTCAAAAATATGAGCTATTATAGCTTTCTTTGTAAATTATAGTAATGTATTGTAAATTGATGACGTCTTTTCTCCAGTGTATAAAGTGCATATAATGTTAAAAAATTATGTACATTACATACATAAATGATACCTCTATGCCTATCTGCAGAAATGAATGAGAAATAACTTCAAAAATCTTTCCAATCGAATGACAATCAACAACAGCAATCAATGTGCGTATTCATACAGATGCACTTTAGATGAGATCAATACTTACGTAAAAACCTATACTGCAAACAATGCAAAGTCACAACTTCCAAGCTCATTAATTAAAACATACAACCAAATAACAGTGGCGTCCAACACTTATTACAAATGTATTTTAATACTTAGAACACAAAAAAGAAAAATGAAAACTGGAAACTTATTCATTTAACTTCACACGATCTCCAAAAAATTTGTAAGTTTGAGAAAAGGCAAATTTTATATGATTTTATGAATTGCCGAATTGTATACTATTCGTCGAATTTATAGGTTTTTTAAATTACTCCTTCCTTCATTCATGACGTGAATAATGAGAGTAAGTAAACTGTTTGTTGAAAACGTATATAAAACCGCAGTTTATCAAGCTAGTCGGTTGTTCCTCTTGAAACTTTCATGAATCATCTTCAACACAAGGTACACACTAAAAATACGAAACACTGGAGTTAGATTTTTGCGAGAAAATTGTGAATATTTTTGCATGAAATGAAATAATTACGTAATATTCCACATAACAATATTGCTTTGATTCGGTCTGTACCATAAATTGTAGGCAAATTAAACCTTCTTCTGTAATTCTAACTGAAACTTTGTTAGCAATGAGTAAAGATTTTAAACAAGGTTTTACTTGAGAATATCTGTAGCTGAAAACAAAATAATACACGAAAATGATAAATTGAAGAATAGGTGATCCGAATAAATAATTACATACTTACCGAGCTCGTATATCATTTGAACAATTGAAAGATTCTATGATATTACTCGTTTTTGGAATATCTGCCTAAAATAGATTATTCATAACCAATTTACAATCAGTGATTAGTAATTCCTCGTAGTGGAGAATATCAATATTTAAATTAACAGCTGAATTCTGAAGCTTACTTCAAATTTTCCAGCAAGTCCTTCAGTGGTTATTCTAAAATGCGGAGCATTTGGTGACATCAAAAATTCAACGTAATCAGAGGTATGATCTAAATCCGCCATTACTTCTCTGAAATCCTGAGCTTTCAAAATGATTTTGCAAATGACATCAGCGTCGGTGATATCAAATTCCAATGTCTCGCAATCTGTCATCGTTCTTAGAGAACAGTCCGTAATGATTCCTTCTTCTTCCAACCTAACACAATACACCATTACATTAATTTTGAATTACGAGTATATACCCATCATGAGCTCGAAGTAAAAATACTCACATGATTTTTAACGGATTCCCACTGCCCTCATATAACATTTTCAAAGCAGTTGTTGCTCCTGCTGCAATTGAACAGCCATCAAAAATAGTTAAACAGTCGACCAGTATGCTTAAGTCTATTCGAAACATAGCAGTGTCATTTTCATTAGCTACTTTATATTCCTAGAGAAATGAAAAGGTCAAGATGAACGAAAATCAAACAAACAGATGATTCTCAATAAACTACGTACGTACTTGAAAAATATCACTTCCTATGAATGCATTGGCTTGAACGCATTTTGCATCTTCCACAACAACTTTTAGCCCACAGTCGGAGGCAAAACATACGGCACTCTAATCATTTATGAGAAAAATAGAACAGATATTATTTAAAACAGAATATTTTGAAGTATACAACGACTCGATGCAACTTACGTTCTTGAAGTTTACAGCTTTCAACACCGATGAAATATTTTTCACGTTATCTAATTTGGCCTCTAAAATAATATTTTGATCATTCATTCTTCTGTTTATTTTTCAAGAGAAGCTCGGGAAAAAATCTTTGTAGATAAGTTGAATTTCCACATTTGAACAGAATACTAAAATATTGAAAAAAGTTCTTTCAAATCCATTGTTTTCCCGGTTTTCTATCATCTGTTTTATCAAAGTTGAGATCGAAAGCGCATGCGCGCAATACGAGCAAGAAACTGAAATGATAAGAGAAAAAAATCAAAACATTGCATACACATGACATGAGAGAAAAGAGATACTTTTTCAATTTTGAATAATTTATTAATACTTTTTTACATTTTAATTGCATTCATGTTTTGAAAACGTTTATTCATGTCTTCTTCTAAGTCTCAAAAGCAAGAACCCGAAATGGAAACCGAGCAGAACGATGACGATTGTGTTGTTAAAGAGGTATGATGAAATTCTAAATTGAAAAAAAAAGACTCAAGAATATTTCATTTTGAACAATATTAACCGAATTATTTTCCTAGATTCCTGTTTATTTATGCAAAGAACTAGCTGACAAACTTTATTTATTTCAATTCCCATGTAAACCTGCTGAAACAAATTGCTCCAAGAATATTCTGTCGGTCAGTATACTTGATGATTCGAATAGAACATGGCAATCCTACTTATTTCATATTTGTTTAACATCCTCAGAGCCGAATTAAACCAGAAAGTGGTATAATCGAATTGGATAGCGGGCTGAGTACAGATAGTGAATTTTATGATCAATACGTTGGTGAAGATTTGGTTATCCCCGATTCCACTAAGCAAACTTCGAAAGACAAACCTAAAAAGTAAGAAAGACCATATTATCACATATTTTCTTCATTTTATGTAACATTTCACTGTTTCGATTTCAGCAGTAAACTTCTAGATAGAATCACATTTCAATCTCAACGTAGTGTATTGAAAAAAGACATCGCGTGTTATTCGATTGCCACTATCTACGATGGAAAATTTTGCATTACACCACTCCATGACGCAGTTAGTTTTTTACCAACCTATGAACATGTGGAAAAAAGTAAAAAGTCGAAAGCTAGTAATAAATCGTTTATAGACGGTAAGTATAATTTTTACTTGAATCAGTTCACTAGAATTACTCGATGTTCATTCGCCTTTAATTCAATAGATTCTTCATCATCTTCGGAGGGTGAGCCTGAAGAAGGCACATCGGCTGTTCCAGTTACCGTGAAATTTTCTCAAAAGAGAGAAAAGACAAAAATTTCTCAAGAATGGAGTCATCAACAACATTTAACCAAAGTAGCTGAAGAACCTTGGTGCGAAACTGGCTACTTGACTAGTACCAGTTCCACGGCTGCGGTATGTATTCAATTGAAAATTTTCGAAAAATGAAATCGAACTTGTAGAATAATTTCATTAAATTTTCAGAGATTATTAGAAGGGTTAACTAACACAGTATCTAGAAACAGATCGGCTATGTTATCATTATCGCAGAAACAATATTTAGATGTGCTTGTACCTCCAGATACAACAGATTCGATAGAAAATACAACAACGAAATAAGGTATATTTTACTACAAAGCACACAAACATAACTTTTTATCATAAAATGAACACGTTACGGTTAACATTCCATCACAATCTAAATAAGGATCGGTTTTCAGATAATTTTCGAATAATTCGTGCGGAGGAATATAACAATAATCTGCCCCATAAGCTATACTCGCGTGTTCTTTGAATTCGTTTTCCAGTTTTAAAGAATGGGTTTCGGGAGAATATTCCAATTCGAAAACTCCAGAATGCATCGCTGCGGTCAAGATATGTTTGGCGTTCAAAGGACTCCATTTAATTCGCCAAATGCCTCCTCCGACTTCGCAATTCGATAAACTGGTTTTCATGATTCGATCGTCCCAAATTTTTATGGTTTCATCGTAACTGGAATACAAACGAAAAATATTTGTGTGGAATTGTTACATTACGATATTTTATTTCTCTATTTTGTAATAAATTAATTTATACTCCGTTGTAATACCTTCCTGATGCTAAAATATTGGGGTATCTATGATTGAAACGTAAACTGGTTACACCACATCTGTGTTCGTCTAATTTCTGAACCATTTGATGATTACTTCGAAAATCAAACACTTTTATGAGACAATCATCTCCACCTTGAAATGTAATCAGAAGTGTAACAATAACGTATCAAAAAATACAAACATGTGCAATTTTCGTATCACCTGTCAATATCACAGAATCGTTTGAAAAACTGAAAGTGGCAATCCACGCTTCGTAATCGTTTACTTTAAGTTTATGCAAAACATGAAAATCATTTTTATCATCCAAACGCAAAACTGTTAAAAAGCCCGCAGAATCACTGACACATATCTGAGGAGTACTCAGATCTGACTTGTCTATAGATAAAGATAAAATATCATCGCTGTTTACTTCGTGTTCGCAAAGATAGGTTAAATGTTCCGTGTGTCCTGTAAAATTCGAATTCTTTGATAATCTGATTATAAATATTTTAACGAATAAAGATGGTTTTATTTACCGTGCACGAATTCCCATAATATTACTTTACCATCAGCATTACACGTAGCTAACAGAATTCTTCCGTTTATTACTTTGGAAAACCACTTCATGTCCAAAATTGCAGTGGTATCAATGGTAGAATGTAAATTCAGTTGTAATTGTTCGTCGACCGAAAATAAATGCAATTGACCTATTCTAGTCGATTTTTCCGATTCATTTTTCAATTCGTAGGTTCCACAAGCGAAAAACTTATTCAAAGGGACTAATGGACACCATTCTACGGTATCAGCGCAGTATTTGGTGTTCATAGTTTGAAGAAGTTTGAAAGGCATAATCTGTAAATAACAATATAAACAAATTCACTTCCACTGCAGTACCTTTGATCAAAATAGGAAATTTTTTCTCGATAAAGCTAACAAAAACAAAAATAGATAATTGCGCCAATAGCGATGCAATTTTAACAGCCAACAAACTCGTCGACTTGTTGACGTCGAATGGAAATCTATCGCCTAAATGAGTCAAGTACCACATATTTAAAATTTTTATTTTTAACACCATAAACCGAAATTGAACATTGAAACTTAGCAACTATACCACATAGATTTATCACAAATAAACATATTAATCTTAAATGTAATGGTGCTTTAAGAAATAATGACTACTAAGATTCATTACAAAAAGGGGATAAACTGGACAGAAAAAGAAAGGAAAAAAAATCGTGTACATAAAAATATTAAAAAAAGAACTATCACAAACCAAATTATAAAATTTCAAAATTCGTTTTGTACCTGATAATTTCATACCCTGTATGTTACATCACAAATACTTTCAATAGAAGATATTGAAATTCTAAAATTTATCTATCATAGCTTAGGTAATAATTTGTTAAATGCATTTGGACACTTTTTCTTTGTACAAAAACAACACACGTTACAGAAAAAAACGTCAATGTAGGTACCAAAAAATAGATACATACCTATGAAAATTAATGTATATTGTTTGTCAAAAACTTGGAATAAATATATAAAATTATTGTATAATGTTAGCACATAAAAATTATAGCACCAACAGTACATCTTAAATTGACTTCAACGAATAAAATACTACTTTTGTATGCTGTGGTATCGAAAGAAACTGGTGCATTATTTAGTTCGTCGAACTAAATTACAGCATCGAAGCAAGTGCATTGATATAATTTAACTATTCGTGTTGAAACGAATTTCATCGAAGTTCACTCAAACTTGAAATTTATGTTTTTTTCTGAATCTTGAAAAATAATAGCATTATCCGAAAATAAACATAAGCGATATTAAAACGAGGAAGACCAAAATATACGTAATCATACTAGATATTTCAAAATACGAAAATTTATTGCCTCGCACTTCTCTCAACTTCGGTTAGACATTCTCTAACCAAAACTCGGGCATTCATAATTCCTCTTTTCAACCTTTCCGATGAGCTTTTACTGCCTGTGTAAGAAGGACGAATATCTTTGCCTATTTCTTCGATAATCGCGAGTAACTGACTATATTTCGATCGCTCGTTGCTGTTGACTTTCTTTGACGGGGGGTTTTGTGGTTTACCGAAAGCGGAAGATGAAGTATCAAATGGAATAAATGGCGATACAACTGGAGTTATAGTGATTTCTGGCGGAATGACGAGATTCGAAGACTTCAGCTCATCTAGAACGTCTTCTTCCGTCCTGATTTCCATTTTATACGTTTACAATGAGAAAATGAAGGAGCTTTGGCTTCTACAAGTCTAAAACAGTTTAACAGAGTAAACTCAATTCATAGCTGTTTTGTGACCTACACTGGCGTTACAATATGGTTAAGTATAATTTAAAATTAACGGCGATAGAGTTTAATGTGGTACTCGGACTCAAATAAACTAATTAATATAGAATATAAATTATTGTTTTGATACTTGCCAATATAAAACGAATGGAAAATTACTCTTGAAATGAATGTATCAAATAATGAAACCGATCTGGAGACTTCGCAGGTATCAACAATGATCAACTGTTAACACAGTAAATCGTAATATAAGCGCATGAATAAAGAAAATTATTGGTATTTTATAAAACGACGAGTGTAAAATTTAGAAAAATAACGATGGAAAAACAAAAAGCGTATGAACTTTTGTTGATTGAAAAAAGCAAGCAAGTTTCACAAAGAAAGCGTACGCAAATCAGATCACAGAGAAAAGTTTAAAGAATGCAAATTTTTAATTCGGAGTCGAGGATTGTTTTTTTTTTTAATTTCCGGGTGTTGCGCAGTTCACATGTTGTAGCGTTGTAGTGGCTGTTCTCGTGATTGACGTAAGGGTTGCTAAGTTTAGATTTGAAGGCACAAGGCAGCGTAGAAGAAACATTAATCAAAACTCATAATTTATTATTAGAAATTGTAACACCTACGCAATCATACCTATCAATCGTCTTAGAAGCGACCTAGTTTTAATCGTATTTTTTGTTTCGTTTGATATGAATTAATTTTTTTCGTTTTTTACTAATTTTAAGAACAAAAATATACCTAGGCACTAATATGATTTCAGGAGGAAGGATGGTAGGTATCATACATAATTACCTATATTTAGTTACCTGCATCTTTTTTTTTATTAAATGTTTGAATTTGAAATGATAATGTTTGGAATTTGTGTAGATAACTTTAATTTTTAACCTAGTTTTCTCCATATTTTTTAATTTTTACACTACAATTGGAAATTTTAAAAAAGACTTTTCAGTAGTTGAATACGAAATAATTGTTGAAAATCTATATTATTTCCTTATTTGTTATCAGTTTAGAAATTATAATATTATAGGAACTGGAAATTCATAGATGAGTAGATGACTTACGTCTCATCACTTCTAATGATGATGTCATGATGTCAAAAATCTCAAATTGTTTTATAATCGTTTGATATTTTCCATGAACGAGCACGCTGAAATATCGAAATAAATTACACAGTCTTAAAGATGAAACAAATCCTTGAAGTTTTTTCTTCGTGACTTCCTCATCAGCAGACTATTGGAAGACATAACCTAATCATAGGTTCAAAAAAATTCGTCATCGTGGATGAAATTTCGACCAAAATCTAGATTTAATTGAACCAAATAAACAATAAAAATGGGTTGTGTCCATGAATATTGTGTCATCAAGGACACCGGTACGGAAAAGTACAATGTGTAAACAAACATCCAACAGCAGGTACTTACTGGTATGCAGAAGGCAAAATGAGTGCTCAAGTTCAGTAGATCAGTAGAACCAGACATCAATAAAGGAAAAAAAAACGTTCGAAAGCTGTATGATATAAAATACATAATAATAACAACCTAAAATAAATCATTGATTGTTATTTTGAAAATGGGTTACACCTAGAACAAGAATGATGCCAGTGTTCGAAAGCTTATCGCATACGCCAATAGATGTTATAATTTAGCGAAATTATTCCGACCACGCAAAATCATTTTTTTTACCCACCTATATGGTATGTAAACAGTATACCTTACCCTGGTTCAACACATTCCGGAAGTACATACTTACCTGCTATACATTGCTAATTTAATTCACTGATTTTTTGACGACTCCTTTCATTCTCGTCATTTCATTTTCTATACGCCAACTGGAATAGTTTTCGCTATGTGGAATTCATATTAAATCTGGTCGATTGAAATTTGACACCTTTAAATCATTCGTTCATCTGATATCATTATAAACTAGATGATATCCTACTTATTGAGCCAATTTCTGCCAATGGAATAGCCATTTTTTTTTTGTTTACCTAATTGTTTGGTAGCAGATTTGCAAATTGAGATGATTATTATTCTCTCGTTTTAATTTTAGGAAAAATCAAATTTCTTCCCCAAAATGTCTACGTACATATAAATCTATGTGTAGGTATAATTCGTGATTACAATTTAAAAAAAGCATAACTCAAACTGCATCCTCTTCTGTTGCAGCTGTACATTACCTAATTAATGTAATGATTTATGAAGAACATCTATCGATGCAATAATACCTATCATAACTTGAAATAATGATGAGAAAAAAATCATATGTACTTATGTTGTAGGTGTTCAATAACGCAAATGCAATATTGATGATTATAAAAATAATACCACAGTCGTCATACCTTAATGAACATTGCAATATTGCAATATTTTTGAACTTGAACAAACGATGGACGTAGAATGTAAGGCAGAAGAAAAAAAAATGTTTACCTAGATGACCCTTTCACTAAGTCAAAATTATATAGGTAGTTATATGAATATTCCTCGAGGCGAGGCGCCCTTTTCGTATGGTAATTGTTTTAAAACGAAGGTTCAAAAATTGCCAATACGCTATTTTTATTTTAAACCCGGTAACCATTCGCCAATTCTTCGATACGATTAACGGGACTAATATTTGATTAATGTTTTACTGGCCATCGCAGCTAAGAAATCATGATACAGTTAACGAAATGCATAACAGGAGGTTAATGCCATGCCAATATATACCTCCTGGTAAATTTCTACTGAAATGTAACCTTATAATTAAGTCGGCTCCGTTGTGGAAAAATATTGAACGTATAAACAGGTCTGTTTAGTTATAGATTTTTAAATTAATCTGTTACCTACAAAACAAAAGGAGGATAAATTGGAAAATTACGTGAGGCGTTCGCGAAATAATATTGAAGTGTTAGCAATGCAGCTTCTTGAAATTATTACTTTTTTTAATGAGAAATGTTGATTTTTTTCGAGAATTTGCCAAATATATTAACGACTTTTTCACACGTAAATATTAAGTAGATATTTTTTATAATAACCTACTTTTTAAATTGATTTTTTTTGCAAGTATATTTGATAAAATATTGAAAATACAAGGTGTCCGATGAGTGGTGGTGCATGCCCTACTTGAGATTTGGATATAACCGGGTATCAGTAAGAAAAAACGTTAGTTGAACATGTTGCCTAACTTTAAAATTTAAGGGACAAATGTTTTTTCAAAAAAAATTCGAATTGAAACAGATTTTTAATGAAGTAAATGAGTAATAAATCAAAAACAAAACTATTTCACTCCTCGTCATTTTTTGCCTAATTTCAAAATTTAAGGGGCTATGAACACTAATGTGGCCAATGTGGGACGAAAAAAACGTACCTCGAATTTTGATCAAATTCAAGAGACTGGTTTATTTTGAATTGGAAATACACCATAGACAATTTTATGCTCCTAGCTCAAAGGCGGATGGAGCTGAGGGTGTTCAACTGTTCAAAGTGAGTTCACTTTTGAAAAAACATTTTTTTTTGGTACTTTTGAGTAGCGCTACCTGCTTCGTACCTCGGTAACTCCCCTGAAAAAATTTAATTGAGTTTCTGCATCTCCTTCGGTTATTGACCTTGATATTAGATACCACTTATTGAGATAAATAACCTCCAGTCGGCACTCAAACTGGACACAAGAATTCCCCCCTGATGCAAAAAATTATTTTGATCAAAAAAATTGAAAATTTCTCATTGCAGTCTTGCCAACTTTCAATTTTTGTAAAAAATAGATTTTCACCATAAGAATTTGGGAAATTTTCATTTTTACAAAAATTGAAAGTTGGCAAGACTGTAGTAAAAATTTTACATTTTTTGATTGAAATAATTTTTTGCATCAAAATGGGCCTCTTAGGTGCCGTTTTGGTACCAAGCGGAGAGTATTTCATTTTTTTGTAACTCAAAAATCTCGATTTTTCAGCGCTCTGTAACTTTTCAACCTTCTGATAGAGAGCAAAAGTGGTATCCAATTTCAAGGTCAATGACCTAGGGAATGTAAAAACTCAAATTTCACTTTTTCAGAAGTAGGGAGCACTACCCGAAAGTGGCAAAAATCAAGATTTTTCAAAAATGATCCCCACTTTGAGCACTCTCAGCTTCGTTCACCGTTGATCTAGAGGTCTAAAAAATTTTATGGTGCATCTCCAACTTAAAATGAACCACCTGCTCAAATTTGGTAAAATTTAACACATGTTGAAACAAAAAAAACGAAAAAATTTCAATAGGGTAATGAGTTGTTTAAGAACTGAACACATTTTGTTGTAAGGATTTTTTGACCAACATCAAAACTGAAGGGGCTAAAACATTGAAAATTTTTAAAAAACTTGATTTTTTTTGAATTTATTACTTTGCCTCCTCCAATGATTGAAAATTGGTCTTAATTCTAGTACCTATTTTGAAAAAATAATTTGCTCCTTAAATTTTATAAATAGACAACTTCTTTATTCAGAATTTTTTTAGTGGTACCAGGTCGTATCGAAATATCGGGTATGTACCACCACTTACCGCACATCCTGTATACATGAATTCGTATTGCAGCACCTGAGTTGGTGAACTAAGAAGAATACCTAATACGTATCTTATTTCAGTTATTTTGATTTAAAGTGCTTTCTTTCAAACTGATGCCATCTCACAAAGCTTACGATAGGATAAAATTGCAAAATGCTGAATGAACGGTAGTTGATTCTAGATCATCTCTATAAAAAAAATCAACACCAACTGCAATTGCAACATAAACAAATAAACAATAAAACAATTTTAAACGATGCGTAACTATAAACCATAAAAATAATGTATTTGTACTTTACCCATCCTTACTTTTGATTTTAACATGCAAAATGTTTAAATTATGACGTCAATGTATTACCTGTGCCTATTTGCTAATCTACATCTAATGTCTTCTTCCGTCTATTTTTAAAACTTCCTCACGTTTACGAGCGTATAAGTATACATATTTTGCATAGATGCAATATGTCAGAGGGAAAAAATCGAATAAATAAAACCTGCAATTATATCACGTGAAAAAAATGCGCGTATCCGCAAGATTCTATACTAAAAATGTAAACAAGTTCAAAGTGAAGTTCATGTTTATGTGTACGTTCAAGTGTATATGGCTTCGGCGGTGGTACTTGGTAGGTCTAGGTGTACTATGACGGTGTGCTGCTGAGATAATGTTTCTAAAAACATTCAATACCTAGTAATAAAGTTTTATGAGGTATTTATGATGAAAAATTTGACTCGATTTCATTAATTAATTTACCTACGTTAGTGGCTACAGTCGGAACAATATAGCCTTGACCTAGCTGAACAAGTTGTTTATTATTCATTTCGCGTGTGGTTTATTCGCATAAGATAAATCATAAAGAGTAGGTATATAGTAATGATGTCAGGCAGTTCTATTACTTCCTGACGTTGACGAACTCAGATCTACGAATAGTAAATTTGTACTTTGAAATGTACGACTATGTCATTTTCACGCTATCCTAAGTACCTACTTATAGGTAGTTTACAGCTTCACCCGTACCATATCATATGTAATGCATACCTGAAGGGATAATTACGAGTATGTCAAGTGCTTTTCTTATAACTAGGTAGCTTCGACTTATTAAATGAGTGGGTACTTCTTTATGATGATTGACGATTTGAACTCATCGTTAGAGATGGAAAGAGGTATTGAATGGTGCCAAAAAATTAATGGATTTGAGTCAGATATTCGTCAAATTTTTGAGGGTTGCATGTATAGAATGAAACAGGCAAAAAAGGAATTATTTTAGATTTTCTTCATTGAATTTTTAGTGCCCTCAGATCCTTGAAAGTGAAACTATACCTTTTACGAAAATTGAAAATTTTACGTGAATTGAAAATTTCACGGAAATGAAAAATTTTACAAAAATTGAAAATTTTTACGAAAATTAAAAATTTCACAAAAATTGAAAATTTTACAAAAATTGAAAATTTTACAAAAACTGAAAATTTTACAAAAATTGAAAATTTTACAAAAATTGAAAATTTTAAGAAAATTGAAAATTTTGCAAAAATTGAAAATTTTGCGAAAATTAAAAATTTTACAAAAATTGAGGTTGAAAATTACAAGAATTTACAAACATTTCAAGTATGTAAAAACTGAAAATTTTGCCAAAAATTATTGTGGGGGGGGGGGTGCAAGTAATTAAAAGATTTTTCACCCATTTGAAGGCGGCGCCGTTTAGATGGAGCTTAACTGAAAATTTTACTGTGAAGTAGTTTTAAAATTTAATTAAAAAAATTAATGGGTAAATATATTTAAAAATCGAAATCCTCTATAAAAATTGAAAATTGCACATCAGTAAAGACAAATTTTACTTACAAAAATTGAAAATTTCACTCAATTAAAACATAAAAATTCCATAAAAATTAAAACATTTATAACATTATAAACTTTGGAAATTTCACAAAAACCGAAAAAGCCACAAAAATATTGAATAATTTTACAAAAATTGAATCGGTACTTGTTCTACAAAAATTGAAAATTACAAAAAATTACAAACAATTCGTGTAAAAACTGGTTTAAAAAAATGTTTAATTTAAAAAAATGAAAAATTCTACAAAAATTAGAAATTGCACAACAATGAAGACAAATTTTATGAATGAAATTTCACAAAACGTTAAACATTTTACAAAAATTGAACACTTTTTGCAAAAATTGAATATTCGACAAAAATTAAAAGTGAAAATTACAACAAACTGAAAATTTTACAAAAACTTTTTTAAAGATTATTTCATCCTAATTAAAAATTGCAAAACAATAAAGACAAATTTGACGAAATGTTTACAAATGATGGAAATTCTATTATCACAGTACCTATCCAAATTTTATCAAAATTGAAAATTTTTAAAAATTAAAGTTTTTAGAAAAATTAAAAATCCCACAACGATTAAAATTTATTTAATTTTATAAAAATTTGTAATTTTTACACAAATTGAAAATTTTGCAAAAATTGGAAATTTTATGAAAATTGAAAACTTGAAAATCTTATAAAAGATAATCAAATTGACGTATAGGAGAGTGAAAATCAAAAACTGAAAAAAATACTTTTTTCAAAAATGCCTCCATTAAGGAGACCCCTAGGTGTCCTAGGTGAATTCTCAGTGTCCCAGGGGGGGGGGCTAAAAATGGGTTCCAAATCAAATTATACAACTTATCGAAAAAATTTCAAAAGCGGTAATACGGAAGTCGGAAGTTCATTCAGTTTGGAAACGTTTTTATTTGAATTTACCCTTCCAGATAATTTTTTATGAAAACGATTTATTTAAAAAAAAATAATTTCCATCACTAATTTTTTGTAAGAAATTAAAAATACCTCCAAATCTTCTCATGTCACCTATCACTAAATTGGGGGAAAATGGGTCCAAAAATATTGATTTTTTTCTTTGGTTGTTATAGAAAACTCCTAAGGATTATTATGAATGAATGTTTCATTGAAAATTTGAAAAGTTTTGGAACTACTGCAATAAAAAAAATTCGTATTCCAGTTTCAAATTGGCCAAGGTACGAGAACAATAAAATAGCATGTGTATTGTGTACTATATTTTTTCTAATTATTAAACTATTTTTATTCACTGTGGGGATGAGGAGGGAGATTATATTTTTGAAAATTAAGTTTCGCTTTCTCTCACGCCTCTTCGGAAAATTTCCCCAGAAGTGATTTGATAGTCCATTTGGTCAAACTAGCCTATTCCACATAATACCTCTTGGATATAAATTTAAATTCACAGTTTTATTTACTGATTTTTGAATTTTTCATCAAAAAGGAAATAATTGAACATTCTCAAGATGATGGTATACCATCTATTTTCAATAGGTAGCTAAATGAAAAGACATGGATATAAGTACAAAGCCTTTATTTGATACGAGGTACCTAACTATAGCTGTATTGGTTTATGTATGGTATGGATACCTATCGTTGATAGTTGGTACATACAGTAGGTATTACCCGAACCTACAAAGAATTTAAATAAGCAATCTTCGAAATAAACTTATTAATATGGAAGATGATTTGTAAATTTCGTTAGATTATACATAGTAGGTAGTATAAGTAACGACATTTTGTAATAAATTACTTTTTTTTTCTTTTACTTTTCATCTAAGTAAAAATAATGTATAAAGCAAACACGTAATCTATATCACATCAAAGCGTTAGAAAATAAAAAGAAAGAAGGCGTAAGATTAAAGCAAAAAGAAAAAAAAAATTGTTGATCGAAGAGAATGCACCGTCTTCCGTTTTGTATAGGATAGCGGAATCAGTTACACAGAGATTACATATGAGTACGTAGATTATAACTGAACAACGCGTTGCTGTTGAAGCTGTTCTTCTAACCTGTTTGGTCTTGTTAATGGCATTTCTTTGTAATTTATAGCACTAGCACTACAAAACTAAGAACTGCGTGAGCTGCAAACGAAGCATTGTTTTTTTCAGACTTTTTTCTGATGCAGAAAACAACCTGTATGAAGTAGCCTCTGTTTTTAGATTGAGTACCTTCTTTTTTCTCCTTCATTACGGAAAACATTAAAAGGCTGCAAAAATATCTTCTTCATTATTTTTGATACTCATTAGGATCTATTGTCAATGCTTAATATCTTTGACCTTTTAAAAGTAAAGGTCATTAAAAGGTCATTTTATCCTCTTCTTCTATATAGATACGTGATAATCTCACATAAATGCACCAATTTTTGACATGAAAAATTTTTCTTCGCAAGAAAATTTTCCTGCTTTGTCGACTCTGTGTATTTTCGTGAAGTGAATTTCAACTAGTCATCATTTCTCAACATACCTACCTAATTAAGCAGATTTTAAATACGTCGTAGGCGGCAGGCCTATGCTTCTAAATGGGTAATAACGAGATAAAAATATATATTACGGATACACCGATTATTTGTAAGTATTTCAAGTGATGTAGGTACTTACAATAACGTGACTGCGCGTCACCTAACTTAAGGTTTCAGTTCAATTCATTATGAAACCTGTAATTAATTACGGCCATCAATACAATCCGCATGAACTAAACTATGTGTACTTAGATATTTGTCTACACTGTGCATATATTATATTGATCTCAGGTACACATGTTTGCGCTGGACACAGACGTGGTAAAATAATACTCGTATAATTGTTGACGACTCTGGGCGAATTTGTCATAAAATGTATGCATTTAATAAGTAGTTTAAGCGATACCTATCGTTTTATTACGTTCTGTTTTTTTATCGCGTTCAAACGATACAAGTACTTTATGATAATATCATAGAATGTAGTACCTCTAACGTGTTTTCATCCTTTTAGAACGTTTGTCCACATACGCCACGGTTACCATATTCCTTGTTATTTCCGTTAGAAATATAAGAAATACTGATTCTGTGTTCCACTTTTCTTACGAATGAACTATTGCTCTGAAAAGTAATGAAGAAGTGTTTTTCCTTTCTTAATTTAATTGCATGAATTATGCATGTAAATTTCTCGCAAATCGTACGTACCTACTCGCATTTGCTACAAGAAAATTTTCAGGTTTAAGGTAAACATTAAAACATTAAACTTGTAGATTCCATTCCTCATCAATGAGGAATTTTATTGGTTCGTAATTCGTCATTTTTTATCGTGCGTGTAGAATGTAGAATGCTTGTTAGAGATTCCGCCAGAGCTACTGCAGACGTCTATAGAACATATTTCTTGTTGGTAATTTTTTTTTTTCTAATATAATGTGACACCTCATGCCTCGTTATTAAACCGCAGATTTTAATGTAATTGACGAGTTCAATGTTCACTCGCACTTTTATGAGTAAGAAAACCAAAAAAATTCAAGCCAGGTGCCTATTTCATCATGTAAAGGGGGTAGTGGTTCTAAACATGTTGAAAGAAAAATAAATGAGTATTTAAATACGTACGTATACGATTTCATCATTGAACTGAAGTTGACTTTGTGGAAGGGAGCTTAAAATTGAAAATTTTAAGCTCGAAATGCAATGTCACTAAAAAAAAAGGACGGTTTTTGTCAATCTTCAGACTTGGATCTGATTTCACCGAATAAAAATGAAATTTTGTCATGTAGAGAAGGTCCTTCTAATAATCATCCCCTGTTCGATCAAGTTCTAAAGGACTAAAAAAAATATGAGATCTTTTGCATGGTTGACCTTCAACGCATTAAAAATTTTCTGACGAAGAATAAACACTGCTCCTTCATATTTCAAAATAGGCATTAAGTTCAACCCAATAGTCATGTTCAAAATTATATAATCCTCATTTTCAAAATTGTAATTGAATTTTAAATATTTGAAAAAGTTCAAAATTTCACAAATTTTCGAGAATTTCTTCCAGACATTTTTTTTATTATAGGCTTATAAAGATTACGTAAAATAACTGAATTTTTAGTCAAAAAAATTTTAACTATACGATTATTTTTCAATTTTTACTTCAGTATTTTTTCAAGAAATCACAAAAAATTTCAATTTTTAATACTTTAATTTAAATAGCCTTCCAAGTATACGTCTTTAAATTGAAATTCTACAAAAACATTACTTTTGAAAAAATTGAATATGTGAAGTAACCCCTTAAAAACGTCTGTTATGCAAAAATTTTATTTAATCTTTTTGATAGTATTCGTCATGAAATTTAAATTGGTTAATGTAAGTTTTTTGTGTATCTGCCAAATTGAAGGCGCTAGAACAATTATTATGTCAATTTTCTTTGTAGCACCTTCAATATGGCAGATAGGCAAAAATTTTACATAACTTTTTTAGTAGTGATAATCAAGATCTACAAGATCAGTTGCATACAAATTTTGTCTGTATGCCATATTGAAGGTGCTAGATCACTTTAACATATCATACGATTCTGTAGCACCTTCAATATGACAGAGGCAGAATTTGTGTATGATCTTTTTTGTAGCTCTTATTTAGAACTATAAAAAAATGATATACACATTTGGTCTGTCTTGTATATTGAAGGCTGTAGACAGCCGAATACATCTGGGTGAAAACCAAAAACTTCAATAATTTTGATAGGGGTTCATTTTTAGACTAAATGGGACAAAATCAGACCCAACTGCCAAAAAAAAAGTTGGGGAAAATGCCACTCTACTTCGTAACACTTTTTGGGCTTTCAAAAGCGATTGTTTATTTTTCAAGTTTTTTCAAGAGTTCTTCACTAGAAATAATGGTCAAAAATTTTCAGCAAAGTGATTTGGGTTGGAGAGGGGGGGAGGGGGGATAACTACCCTATGTCAGTAGCGCATTCAAGGAGGTCCAAGGGGTCTGGACCACCCCCCTCCCCATGACCTAAAAGTTGAAATAAATTATGAAATTTAAGCTTTTAAATGCCTTTTTCATAAACATTTTCGCTGTTGCTTCGCTCGGGCACAATACATTTTCTTATTTTGATAAAATAATGGGTACCAATTTTTTTTTAATTTTACACGAAATTATTTTTTTTCGTAAAGACCCCCCCCCCTTTAATTTACTGTCTGGCTACGTCACTGCCCTATGTTGATTGTGCACATTTTGAATAATTCAAATTTCCTGGGAAAAAAATATTTTAAAAATGGTCAAAATTTGTACGTTTTTGCCTGGGGGGAAGGGGTATTGAGTTATGGGAGAGGTGTGATTTTATTCATTTTAGCATAGGATATGTTTTTGCTATGGGTAATTTCGCGAAAAAGGTGACGAAATTCCGTCTCGAAATTTTGTCACGATGACTTTTAGACATTATGTTAGACCTTTTTGAATTTGGAAAATTTTTTAGATTTCCATTGACTTTTTGAACTTTGGAAAATTTCAAAGATAATGTTATAATTAAACATTTTGTCTGACAAACAATTTAGGTTTTTAGAAAATTTCAGTGATAATGCTGACTTTTAGACATTTTATCAGACAAGCAATTCAAATTTTTTTTTAATTGAAAAATTGACTTTTAGACATTTTGTCAGACTTTTTTGGACTTGAAAATTTTCAAGAAAGTTCAAATCGGACATAAAATTTAATGTGCAAAAGCATGTCCTAGTTTCTTGGACAGTATGGAAATGGTGGGGACTTTTTTTGTGGTCAGAGCATAGAAGACTCGATTTTTGGATTTTCTCTTAAAAGGTGATATGAGTTATTCATGATTACAATATAGGTATTTTAGATCAGTTTTCACTTATACTCAGGGACGAACTGAAGTTAGGTTAATGGAGAGAGCGTATTACAATTAAAAAATTATGTCTTTGATAGAATTTTTCCATATTTCCTGACTCCACATGCAATTTTTTGCAATTTTTTCCACTCAAAACCAGACTAGGAAAAAATCATTTGCAAAAAAGATCATCAAAGCCATGATTTAAATCACAGATTTTTCAACAAAAGAGGTCAACACTTTCGTAAGTCATCCCATTCAACCTTAATGCATTATTTTAACTACTTGATTTTTCATTCAAATGCTCTTTTTTTGGCCCTGGGAGGAATAATTATACCCCAATCACCCCTCTCCCCCAAATTGGTCTTGGAGTTGATGTAGTGTTTATGATACAGTCCCATAGGGAAAAAAGGGGGTAAACAATCCACTTTTATTCTCAAATCAACGAACAATTCAGTAGGATTTATGTATAGGTGCTCGTAAGTGTGGCATGGAATGCCAAAAATTATAGTCCAGTATGTTTCTAGTTATTTGAAGATGGCATCAATCTTTTAACTTCTTGGAAATTTCATCTTCGAAAGCATTAGATACGTATCTACTTCTTAGGATGAAAGTACTCAAGATTAGTATAACCATGTTAAACAATTTGTCTACATCTTACCGTTGATGAATCATAGTAAGTATTACGGAGATGAGTACCGAGTACGTAAATAGGTACCGGTAAGGTGCATGCATCGGATAATTTTGAATTTTCCATCATTGGTGAATCAGTCGAAACATGTATCCAACTATTACCATTGAGTTATGATACATTTGTGTACAAAAATCAAATTTTTTGGTATCCTACCTAGTAATTAATTGAAAATAAATTATACCTAATAACGTGACTATTTTTTTTGCTCAAATCAATAGAGGTTTGAAATATGAACTGATTTTTAATACGAACGTTTTTCATTTTTTTCGAATGAGTCATTTTTTCGGACCCAAACATCAGACATCTTAGACGCAATGAACGATGTAAAAATTGTAAACCTTGAGAATAAACCTAATCTTATAAATCTTCTTCATTGGGATGTTTGATTAGTTTACGTTAAATTATGATAACTTCAAGTTCATTAATCGTCACGTTTTAAATTTAGCAGTTATTAAAACGTACAAAAAAATATTTAACACTCGTGGAAAAATTATAATGAAACGTTGAATTCACTAAATCGGTTTTTTACCTTTTTCCTCCTTACCCTTCAATAAAATGGGGTATCCATCCGGAACATGTTCTACCCGGAACTGCTTTACGTAATGCCTCCGGCGAACTGAAAATTTCAGGATACATATTCTTCTTCAAGTTTTTGATTTTTTTTTATCCCTGATGTAATGAGTAAATGAGTAATTTGAGAAGCTAACATCTTCGCATTCTTGTAAATATGTAGTTGCACAGGTAAAAGGTACTTGTTTTGTATCCACATCTTTCTACTGTGTCGAGCAATTGTTACGATGGGAACTGTGAACTGATTTGACGTAATTGAAGTGAGCATAGGGTGCAGGTAATTGAACTCAAATGAATAATGAGATAATTGGCGAGTTGCGTGGCTATGTATACGTGCCATCACATGAGTGGAGTGAATTTGTTTACATGGATTTCTTCGGGGAAAAAACAAAAACCAGTTTAAAACTTAAAGATACCTTAGCATTAGCTACAGTAGTGCATAAAATTGTTTGTATTTGCAATATGTGTGAAATAATCGTCATTACTCGCATAATTTCGTATAGTTATTCAATTGATATTAAGCTAATACGAATACGATTTATTTTTTTATTGAAGCACGTGATGAAAATGAAGATTTCACGAATTGTTGCGGTACCACATACTTACTATTTTCGTTTATGATATCACGATGTTTACTCGGATTCGAGGATGATTATCCAAGTATACCTAGTATCTATTCTATTAATCATTTTTCCCAATAAGTGAATTTTTCTAAATGCAAAAAAATTAATTACTCTGACTAGTAGGTATAATATGTATGATATAGGTTTATGGAATTATCCATCAATCACACCTTTCAAGGTTACCCGTATATAAACTATAATAATCAAAATTCTGACCATCCACGAATTCGTCTTCAAACGTTGGTATAATTAATACGTACAATTAAAAAAATTAGTACGTTCTGAAACTAGGTATTCCAATATTTGCTTTTTCAATCCAACATGATGAATAGTTGAGTATCGCGTACCTTCCTACATTGATTGACTTACATATTTTTCGCATGCGGGAATGTTCGATGTATGTTCGGTTAACAAAACTCGTCTATATGGGTTTCGTTTACGTGAAGTATATTTATTGGTAGCAATTTTCTCGTAGGTAAGTATATGCAAATCATGCATGTTTCATTTTCAAGCGAGAACATTTTCATTGCAAACGTTTTCCGTTAGTTTTGAAAATGTTTACAAGATGTTTATCTCTGAATTTGCTTATTGAACAGACATTTGCATTAGGGTGGAGCGAAAAATTAAAGCGTACCTACTTACTTTGATTTTACTAATTTCCCTGCTAAGCGTATATATTATTAGAGTTGAAACATTCTATTGAAATTTTCAACTGCACCAGATCATTAAAAGAGCAGCTATGGGTTCTCAAAGTAAAGTCATTTAAGAAAATATTAGCCACTCTATAGTCGATCAAAATTTAAATTTTAACAATGGAAAAAAATTGAGTTGTTTTTTTTTAAAAGTGTAATGACTGCTACAAAATATAAACTTTGAAATACAAAAATCGAGTATTTTATGAAAATTGAAATTGAAATTCTACAATAATTGAGGATTAGAATTAATAGAAATTGAAAATTTTACAAAATAAAAATAATTAAAATTTGAAAATTAAAAAATTGAAAATTTGGCAAAAATTGAAATTAAGACTTCTACAAAATCTGAAAATGCTACAGATATTGAGAATCATAGGTACCAGAATTGAGAATTTGACAAAAGTTGAAAAATGTGACAAAACAAAAATAAAAGTTTCTGCAAAATCTAAAAATTCTACAAAAATTGAAAATTTGACAAAAATGTAAATAATGTAGAATTCGACAAAAATTTAAAAATTCTTCAAAAATTGAGAATTTTGTGAAAATTGAGTTTTCTGTGAAAGTTAAGAATTTTGTGAAAATTGAGAATTTTTTTTGTGAAAATTAAAATTGAAATCCCACAAAAATTGAAAATTTTACAAAAATTGAAATTAAGACTTCTTCAAAATCTGAAAATGCTACAAATATTGACAATCATAGGTATTAAAATTGAGACTTTGACAAAAATAGAAAATTCGAAAAAAAATTACAATTCGACAAAAATTGAAAATTCGATAAAAATGTAAAGATCGAGAATTTGGCGAAAATTGAGACGTATGAAAATTGAGAATTTTACTCAAATTGGGAACTCTAGTGAAAATTGAAATTGAAATTCCACAAAAGTTGAAAATTATACAAAATTGAAAAATTAAATCTGACAGAAATTCAAAATTAGACAAGAATTAAAAATTTAACGAAAACTGAAAATTTGACAAAAATTGAAATTAATTGACTTCTACAAAATCTGAAAATGTTAAAAATATTCAGAATAATAGGTACCAAAATTGAGAATTTGACAAAAGCTGAAAAATGTGACAAAACAAAAATAGAAAATTCAATAAAAACTAAAAATTCGACAAAAATTGAAAATTCTAACAAAAATTGAGAATTTTATGAAAACTGAAAGTTTTTATTAAAATATTAAAAACTCCGCTAAAACTGAGCACTGTACTAAAATTGAAAACACTCTTGAAATTGAAATTTCCCAAAAATTGGGTATGAGAGTTGACAAAAATTGAAATTAATAATTTTACAAACTAGAAAATTCTACAAAAATTGAGAATTACAAACACCAAAATAGAGAAATTTACAAAAATTTTAATCGAGAATTTGACAAAAGTTGAAAAATTTAACAAAACAAAAATAAAAAATACCAGAAAAATTGACTACAAAATTTAAATGAAAAATTCAACAAAAATTGAGTATTCCACGACAATTGAGAATTACAAAAATTTTAATTCCACAAAAATTGAAGATGAGAACTGACATAAACCAAAAATTAAAAATTCTATAAAATTGAGAATTTTTCAACAATTGAGAATGAATTGGAATTCCATAAAAATATAATATGAAATTTGACAAAAATTGAAAATCCTACAAAAAATAGAAATCTTACAAGATTTAAAACAAAAACTCAACAAAAATTGAGTACCTTTCAAAAACTGAAATTCAACAAAACTTAAAAATGATGAGAATTGACCCCAGCAAAATTAAAAGTTCAGCAAAAATTGAGGATTTTATGAAAATTGAGAATTCTACTATAGGTATCTAACTATCTATGAAAATTGAGAATTTAACCAAAATTGAAAATTCTTCAAATTAAAATCGAAAGTTCTAAGTACGAGTAGATAATCAAAAATTGTACAAAAATTGAAAATTTTAGAATAATTGAAATTGAAGATTTGACTTTTATAAAAATTTTTACAAAAATTGAAAACATAAGATCTAATTTTTTACAATTTTATCAGTCATTACACTCTTTAAAACGATGAAATCAAAAAAAATTTTCACATGTGAAATTTTCATTACCTATTTGACAATTTTTCAATTCTAAGCGAACGGAAGTGTTGAAGTGTTGGTAATTACATATTTATAATAAATTGTACCGATTGGTATTGATTAAATATGGCACCGTCAGGTAACGTGTAAAATCTTCAAATGTTTTCAAAATTGTCAAAAAAAACACCAATCTAGAATCTGCAAACTTTCAACGTTCTTATTGAGATTCGAAAGAAGAGGTCTGCGCCGATATCGAATGAGGCGGCGGCGGCTAGAAGAGGATA
>FIZU01052481.1:0-13425 GCA_900064475.1 Pseudococcus longispinus
ATTTAACCCCTCCAGAAGGGGTTAGAGTTGAGATATCGAGCTAAAAATTTTGTCACGTGGGTTTTAGACCATAAGGATCAACTTCCATTGGATAATTTCAAATTCGGCGCTCAGGACCAAATCACCCCTCCGATCTTCGATTCTCGGTAATCAGCTACAAATCTCCAAAAAATTTGGCAAAAATTGATCACAACATAATTATCATTTCATTTGCTTCCAATTAGTTTTCTCTAAAGAATATTATTCACCTTGATTATGGATCGTAGAAGGTAATTAAAAAACGAAAAAAATTCAAATTCGTATTTAGCACCCTGCCTTTGAAGTTAAAATACTTATTCAGCTCGACTTTATTACTTTCATAAGGAGATTATTTCGTATCAAGTCCCTAGATACCTAGCTTCCTACGCAACCTATTTTGTAAATTTAGATAAGTACCCGAAGTACCAAATAAGCCTTTATCTGCGTAGTTTTATGAACAATTTTTGCTTATCTGGGATACTTACTGAAGGCGACTCAGCGTTTTGAATTCTTTGACGTGTCGTTAAAAGTGCAATTTCTAAAACATTAAGAAGACCTACTCTCATCTCCTCCAAACTACCTCCAATATTACAAAATGACCAGATTTATCAAAAGGATTAAAACAACTACGTACCATACCTATTCATTCAAAACCTTATATCGACCAATATTCCAACACTATGTATTCATTGACTTTTTTTTTTTCAAAAAGGAAAAGGAGGTGGTAATACAGTGTAAGAAATATTACCAGCTACATTATAAATGACCTTCGCCCTTCTTACACATAAAAGAAATTGATCCAAACATAGGTAGCCATATTTTGCAAAAATATAAAAGAACGGGGGAGAAAAAAATTGAAATAATAACAGTAATATAAACGCATTGCATGTCAAGTTATATGCTGAACTCTATTGAAAACGTTACCATCAATTCGAGAATTTTATTCTTGAATTAGAAACATTATATACCTATTACTTATTCTTCGAGCTGTTCGAGCGAGGTATCGACGAGGAAAAATATCACAACGTAGGTGGCTAGGTGCATTGAATTTTATGTACGACTACTACCTATATCGCAGGAAGATAAAGTTTTATTATCATTACTATTATTTTGATTTTTGGCCTTTACTTTTTTTGTCCTATCACCATAATATGATGGTATTATTTTGAAAAGCTATAGCAGGCTAAGCATGCCGATTTGGCCCTTGATCCAAATTTTCAATTTTTTGTGGTACTGAGTCGTTAAGGTAGTAGTAAAATTTGATTTTTGAGTGTATTGGTGATTTTTTTCACCATATAGCGGGTGTACTAACGAAAAATGTACTTTTCATGACTTTTCACGTTTAAAAATTCCATTTTGCGAGTTGTCAATAGATTTTTTGGAAATTGCAGGTAGAACTGAAGGTACTTAGGAGGAGTATTGTGAAATTTTTTCAGATTTTTCCAATAGTGAAAATGATCTTGAAATCGCTCCATAGAGTGTAGGTGGGCTAAACGTTTTAAAACTGTAGGTACTATGTTCACATAAACCAAGTACTATTCGATCGTCGCTGATCATCGCTCGATCAAGGCTGATCGACGATGTTTTGAACCAGTACTAGGTACTTTTAGAGCAAGTACATACTATTTCGAACTATCAACACATTGAAATCATTTACTTCAATGATTTAGATCATGACTTTGATGACTTTTTTTTCGAAAATATTTTTGCCTATCTCTGTGATTTTCGCTGGAAATTTTTTTGAAAAATTTGATCAAAGTCAAAACTTTTAAATTTTAGTCACTCCCTTACCAAGCTAACTTCATTCAGTTCGTCCATGAATATAAGTGAAAACCGATCAAAAATATGTAATCTTGATCTTGAATACGCTGTATCACCATTAAGAGAAAATCCTAAAACCGGACCTTTTTCGATCTCTTTAAACAACTTTTTATGCTATTTTAAAATTTTAGGTTGCGTGTTACCAAAATAAGTAGGTACCTACGTAATGGGGGAACAAGCTTCCAAATTTAATAAGTTTTTCATTGAATCCTAAAAAGTACACTTCAATCTACAAAAAAGTTACCAAAGTATTTCAATATTGGCAAAATTTCATGCTTCTTCTATTATTTTATGATTTTAATGATCGGTAGATTCATTGCTTATTCGTTACGTCAAAATGTTTCGATTTTTCGTCCCCCCCCTTCATGGAGTGATTTTAAAACTTTACATATATAATAGCTCAAAATTACCTCAGAAATGGATTGCAGAGGTAAAAAACCATCAACTTTGAAAACCAAATTCAGAATTTTCAAAAATTTTAAATCAAGTCCCACTCACAATTTCGAGTTTCTTCTATTTTATTTTATTTTATTTTTTTGGTGAAATAACATCAGGAACGGACTGAAGGAATCGAAAACATACATAGGTTGAAATGTTTTGAATCATCTCCAAAGGTGTTTGTTGAACAAAATATCTAAAAATCAGCATGATTTTTGAAAATTTTCAAGTCCAAAAAGTGAGTGGAAATCTTAAAATTTTTCCAACTTTGAAAAAATCAGGCAAAATGTTTCAAGTGTCGTTTTTTGCAGATTCAGTCATCTCAAAAGCATATTCAATGCTAAAAGTCTGAAGTGTTTATCTAACAAAATGTTTAAAAGTCAGCATGATCTATGAAATTTTCTAACTTGAAAAAATCAGTGATAAATGATAAATTTGAATAATTTGAAAATAACTCAGAATAATCTCTGAAATTTTCCAAACCTCAAAAGTCAGTAGAAATGTAACAATTTTCAAGTTTGAAAAATTCTGACAAAAAAAGTCAAGATGATCTTTGAAATTTTCAAAAAAATCAGCGTGATTTTTGTTTTCCAACTTGAAAAAATCAGTGCCCTCAGTATCGCAATTGACTATATTAAAAATAGATGAAATTCCGAAGGTTTTCGCGCGTAAAAAAAATTTTTCAGTTGAAAACTGAATTTTTGGCAGGGGTTCGAAAAATATGGAATTTTTAAAATCATGTATTTTATTTTTTCTAAAGGTGGAATGTTTTTTTTTCAATATTATTCATCATTTTCTTCACTTTTCTAATCCAAACTTCAAAATTTAATTTTTGGTAGGGGTTTGAAAAATATGGAATTTTTAAAATTATGCATTTTATTTTTTCTAAAGGTGGAATGTTTTTTTTTCAACATTATTCATCATTTTCTTCACTTTTCTCATCTAAACTTCAAAATTTAATTTTTGGCAGGGGTTCCAAAAATGTAGGATTTTTTAAATTACTTAACGCATTTTCCAAAATGTGTTGGCATTGATTACATTAGAAATTTTTTCCAAACTTTTTGATTGAAAAAAATTGATTTTTGGTGGGGGTTCAAAAAATACGAAATTCTTTTTAAAAGTTGATTTTTTTAAAAAGTCGATATTAATTTTTCAATTTTTTTTCAAACAACAAGTACAAAATTTAAAATTTATTACTCAAAATTTTTTGGTACAGAAAGGATGGATTTTTTGTTCTTCTGCACGCATCGAAGAACGTAAAATGTTTTTTATAAAAAATGCATAATTTTAAAAATTCCATATTTTTTGAACCCTTGCCAAAAATTCAGTTTTTAATTTGAAATTTTTTTGCACGAAAATGTTCAGAATTTCATCTACTTTTAATATATTCAATTGCGAAACAGAGGGTTTATTTTAAAAAGGTGTTTTTCAGAAATGAAGTGTTTAATGTAAAATTCTTCTGTAAATCCTTTGTTAAACTTTGAGGTTCGGACTTATAAACATTTTGTCAGAATTTTTTGAACTTGAAAAAATTTTCAGATTTCCATTACTTTTTGAACTTTGAAAATTTCAGTGATAATGCTGGCTTTTAGACATTTTGTCAAACAAACTACATAGGTATTTAGACTTCTTAACTTCAAAAATTGACTTTCAGACATTATGTCAGACTTTTTGGCACTTAGAAAATTTTTAAAGATTTCAAATCAGACATTTTGTCAGACAGCTTTTTAGCTGAGGCTGACTTTTAGACATTTTGTCGGACTTTTTTGAATTTGGAAAAATTTTCAGATTTTTACCAACTTTTTGTACTTGAAATTGAATCTCGAAATTTTTCAAAAAAATTCCATTACGAAATTTACTTACGAAATTCCGTTACAATGACTTTTGGATATTTTGTCTGACTTTTTTAAACTTGGAAAATTTTTCAAAATTCAAATGACTCTTTGGACTTGGAAAATTTCAAGAAAGTTTCAAATATCACGACTTTATGGACTTGAAAAATCCAATGAGCAAAATGGGTAGTATGGAAATTCCAGAGACTTTTTGTTAGACTTTTGAAAATTTGAGAATTTTAAAAAGACGTATTCTTGTACCAGTACGTCTGCTTGAAGAGTGGATCTATTTTTTTTTTAGGTACCTATGGCGTTACCTAGGTACTTATTATTTCCAATAGGTGACATGTATATCTACCTAATACAAATGCATTACGTATAAGTACGCAATCCAATCAATTAATTCC
Organism: Pseudococcus longispinus; assembly: GCA_900064475.1. Taxonomy (NCBI): domain Eukaryota; kingdom Metazoa; phylum Arthropoda; class Insecta; order Hemiptera; family Pseudococcidae; genus Pseudococcus; species Pseudococcus longispinus. The sequence continues at coordinate 4,517 of FIZU01052481.1, forward strand.
TTATCGCAATATCTACGTAAGGTGATAAAATCCATGATAGAATTAAGAATCTACTTTGCATCGATACACCTTCTATACGTACCCACAGCTCAAAGAATCCATACAAATATTCAATTTCTCTATTCATTCGTATTAGGTACATATTACACCTGAACGTTTAATATAATTTCGTCACCGCGAACTGATACCTCTATCATTAATTCTCCAACCACACGCAAATTTTCGATTACTCGCGAAATTCAAATCCGCCAGGTATGTAGAATACCGTATCATTATGGTTATACGAATGGTCGTTAGGAATTTCGAAATTCAAACGACGCAGATTCAATTTTTTGGGCGAAATTTTTGCACCTACCTATACGTCGAACCCATTTGTAAGCTCGTAAATCATCTAGCCCATTTAGCCATATACTTAGTCAGTAGGTACGTTAGGTATCTATGAGAACGAATTAATTTTTACAAATGAATTCGATGTCGTATCACGGAATAGACTTCGGTCCGCGTAATAATCGTATATGCAAATCGTCTATGCCTACAGCTCGGGCTCGGATGAGATTAAATGACTGAAAATGAATAACGACGTCGCGTCGGGTACCTATGAAGGGAATCGAGCAACTTACATTTACTCAACGGTAAATTCTGCTGTAAATCTTCGACCGGAGACGAAGGAGCGCTTAAATCTTCGAAATTTATGATGTACAAGCTAATATCGTCCGCTTCGCTTCTCACCGGTGCTATCACTTCGCTGCATCGAAATTTCGTACCTGTAATCGAAATAAAGAAACCCGAAAGGGTTAGAGAAAAAACAAACAAAGTGTAGATATTTTAATAGTGCCAACGCACGATACCATTATTATTGCGTACGAGAAGCATTATAAAATGGCGCGAGATTTTCGGGGCGCTTTGTCGAATTTTTAAAATGAAAAAAAAAATACCGTTTTATAAATAGGTCGTAAACGTGTATACGAAACTCGTATGAAGAAAACAAAGGGAAACCATTAATTCTCATACACTTCAAACTATTTATACTTTTTCTTCGTATATATCTATACAATAAAATAAAGTAGAAAAATGGATAAAAGTTTTGCACATTTCGCTATATTAAGCTATCGTAAGGGACCGGCTACCGTCTCAGACTTCCCCAGCCGGTCCGAGCAATATCGAGTATTTTAAAAACAAATATCTCGATAAATTTCAGTTTAAAAGATTACGCGTAACAGTAATAAAAACTCGTTGTAACAATCAACGATTCCGTACCAACATCCGAATACACAAATACTTTCATTTTGCGAAATTCTCATCTTGTCAACCATGAAATATTCACCGATAAGAAAAGCAGCCGAAATTTACCAGAAAATACAACCAACTAAAAAGATAGCTGGGTAGGTAGCTAGGTACACATACAGGTAGATTATAGAAAAGCTAAGTTGGAAAATTAATAATTAAAATTAATCTACCGAGTAGGGATACCCATCGTCAAAGCAGACATTACCAAAGAACTAACTTACGTATTGATTTTAAATTCTAAATATGACTAAATTATCCTTACGGCTTGGCTGCGATCCTAATAACAAAATTTTATATGCCCTTTGCGGCCAAACAAGCTCGTTTGCTCGTTCCACTTACCTATCCAATTTACTTGTGTTTATTACGATACCACAAAATTTTCACGACAAAAATACGATGAGCTAACGTTTGTAATGAACTGGCGAAATTGAGTATAAAATTTTCACCGTTTTCGTCGACTACGCGTACAATTTTATACCGACGGAGAATGGCTGGTTAGGATTTGTATCTATGTAAAATTTAATCGACACGGTGCCTCGTTCCCCGAAGACAATCAAAATAATGAACTCGATACTTGAGAAGATCACCGAACCCAGAATTCGTCTCGTTTTTGTAAAATTATTTCTATTTGGTTTAAAAAGTTTCAATTTTGTTCCATTATTTAACTGTAACTGCACAGCTATACGTTAGATGCATTCGTACAAATTTATGGAAGAATTATATCCCTTAACGACTCCCCTTTACAATAGTTTTCGTATTTGTCCCAATAACCACCTACGCATTCGATGAATTTATCTGCGAATGATGCCAATGACCTTGAAAATCAAAGTGGAAAATTCAATGTCTATGTCGCCGACCAACTTTCGCTATTTTGTCGCTTCTCGTATTTTGTGAAATTATGCAGCAAAAACGCCGCATCGATGTGTTTTATATTTCGGTCTATGAATATGACGCATTGGGAAAGTTATACAATAAGGGATTTTTTATGAAAATATCGACAATTATTAAAAATTGCCAAGGCTGAAAGTCTGCACGAAATTTTTTTGGCTAAATGTAGGCATAAAGTCGGCTTCTGTTGGGAATTCGAATTGTTCAATTTCCCACAAAATTTTAAAACTGCGTAGGTATCATTTCGATCAAAAATTTTGAATGATTTTTTTTCAGTCGTGGGATTTGCTGTAACTCTTTTTTCTTTATTTCGATTTTCAATATTAGCTTTAATGAGGGTAAATTGAGACGATGATGTGATTCTGCTACGAATAAGAATTTATTTTTGTATTCCTCATCGATTTTCACAGGTTGATATTTCATCACTTCCAGCGTTATTTTTCAGCAAATAATTGTTCTGCCATTTTGAACAATTTTTAGATTTAAAATTGTTTTTAAAAAATTACGATATTTTACACCAGATGTTGACGAATTTGTTTAAAATATCGAAAGAAACTGTTAAATTAGGTAGCGTCAACTTCTTTTTTGTTGTAAACATGGCTCAAATTTGTATAAAAAACTCACAGAATTGTAAACCCAAAATGGCAAAAAAATTGTTCAAACATCATTAAAATTCGTCAACAATGAAATACTATAAAAATGATTTCAATTTGATATTTAAAAAAATCATAAAATTATAAAAAAACGTATCCAAAATAACATAAAAGTCGTTAAAATATCATTAAAATTTATTCAAATGTTACAAAAATCCGTTGAATTGTCAATATTGGCACAAAACGTCAAAAATGTCATCGAAATTGGTTAAAAAGTCATTCAAATGTTGTAAAAATCATAAAAATGGTTCAAAATGAGAGTCGAATTATGAAAAAAAAGTTGAATTTTCACAATATTTTGAAAATTTTGGAAACAAGTTCCTTAATACTCATTACAATATTTTCGTGCGATTTTCATTAAAATTCAGCAGGTTTTCTTGCATTTTGAATAATTTTTTCGGTAATTCGGCCACGCCATTTTCAAAAAAAGTTTCAGTGAAAAAATAGCAATTTTCAACGCTGAAAAATGTTTTAAAAATATTTTACACAATTTTATTGAATTTTTATCATTTTCTACGTCGTTTGCAACGATGTTTGTTCACATTAAGCATCGTCACATTTTCAACTACTTTCGTGACAGTTTGAGTTATTTTTCAAACGTTTCACATAATTTTGACGATATTTTGAGAACTTTTGCAATAATTTTCATAATTTTAATCACGAATTGTCGACTTTAACGTGATTTCAAACGATTTTTCTTAAATTTTAAACGATTTTCACAATATTTCGATAATTTTAGCGAAATTCTCAGAAAATTCATATACTTTTTTGAATTAGTAAAATGTCAGTGACATTTCTGAAATGTTCCAAGTCCAAAAAGTCGTTTGAAATGTGAAAAAAATATTGAGCCCAGAAAGTAAGTATAATGTCAGACAGAATGTCTAGAAAGTCATCGAATCTAAATTTTTCCTAGTTTAAAAAATCTAAAATATGACAAAATACCTAAAAGTCAGCGAAATCTCTAAAATTTTCAAAGTTCGAAAAGTCGTTTGAAACTGTAAAATTTTTCCGAGTCCAGAAAATCTAATGTCTGACAACATGTCTAAAAGTCATCGAATCTACATTTTTCCAAATTCAAAAAGTCAGAATTTCTGAAATTTTCCAATGTTTAAAAAGTCAAAAGTCTGACAAAATATATAAAAGTCTGCATGATCTCTGAAATTTTCAAGTCCAAAAAGTCGTTTGAAATATGAAACATTTGGTTTGACAAAATGTACAAAATTCATCGTTTGATCATCGCGAAAGCATATCCTTTGCTAAAAGACCTTTGAGAATTGAAATCAAACTTGCATTATTACCTATTATTACAAATAGGTACCTACTCATTTTTTTCAAATGAAGGGAATGTAATTGATCTCTCGTTTGGCTCGGACGAAATTTTTTTCAAAAACCAAAATTTGGTAATTTTTCAAACATTTGAGCTGAAAACATGAATAGCTGAAAATGAAGAAAATAAATAAACTCGAGCGAAACTGGGCAGAAAATTTTTCAAAAAAACAAAGCTGAAGAGTGAAAAATTACTCATTGAAAATCACATTTCTCCTTCTTATGAAGATAAATCTTAAAAGTACATTTAAATACATTTTTTGATGCAAGAAATTCATCTTATTAGTTTTCAAATTGGAGGTTTAAACGAATGCAAACTTCATGAACGGAAAGGAAATGGGACAATTTTTATTTGATCGCAGAATCCGTGGTCTTTCTACATATCCAGGCAAGCATTTTACACTTGACTGCAGAAATCAGAAATCATGAATGGGCAGATCAAATATGACGTAACAGGATCAAGATTTGAAGAAACCTACAAAATCTCATGATTTTTTCATATCTCTCCCATTTCTGGTCACGTTTAGTTGCTGCAGACACTGACAAGGATCAATGATAATTCCCCAAAAACATAAATCCATGATTTTAGAGCTATATGTCTATTACGAGCTGATATGAATCATTATCACTGTGGTTCTTATTTTGGAATTCCCCCCCCCCCTCAATTGGTTACATATATGGAGAAAATAATTCCCTATTTTTTATTTTTTCTCTAACTTCATTTCAAATGGTGCCACGATCCGAGCCCCCCCCCCCCTCAAATTTTTAAATAATTTCCAAAAAAATGGTCACAACGTACGTCCTTTTACCCAAAAAGTAATTTTTGACGATTTTTCATTTTTACACCTATTTTTTTGGAACAATAAAAAATGTCATTTATTAACATTTTTCAAGATATTCGAAAAAAATCTGTAAAAAGTTTGAAAAAATATTTGTAATTAAAATATAGCTTCAACAGACACACATTTTCACCCGAAATGAACCGTGTTTGACGATTTTTCTTCATTTATACCTTCATTTTCAGGAACCTCAGTAATTTCACACTTTCATATTATATTTTCTTCACTTTTTGACAGTTTTTGAAAAATTCTCACGAGTACAACAATGAAGAAAAAAAATGATCTTTTAGAGTAAAATAGAGTGAACTAAGACTATTTTCAATTTTTTTTAAAATTGTTTACAGATTTTTTCGAATGACTTGAAAAATGCTAAAAATGACATTTTTCATAGGTACCCCATTAGAATAATGAAGATCAAAAATCGTCTAAAATGGTCTTGTTGGGTAGAAGTACGTATGTTATGAAAATTTTGCACAAAATTTGTTTCAAATTTGAAATTTTTACATTTTTTACATATTTTTTAAATGGGGGGGGGGGATTAAAAATGTCCAAAATAAGTACCATCCTAATCAATATCAATTGTTTATCTATCCTTTAATTTGAAAAAAACTAATCATTTAAACATTTTGAATTGGCCATCTTGTTCACCAAATCACCATTCCATTCAAAATTCAAAGCTGATTCCCTCCACCAGTTCTCTCAAATCATCTTCCTATTCATACCTAATTCCCAAAAAAACGAAACACATTTCCGGAAACAGAATTAGGTAAATTTGAAAATTCGTCGAAATTTACAACTAAACCGTATCACTTGGTAACGATCCTGTTGCATTATGCAATAAAATATAGCCAACGAAAGTAACCCGCTTGAATATATTCGATTCGTATCATAAAATGCATTTAATGATGCGGAACAAACGCAAGGTATAATTATAAGTTCATTGTTGAGGCTTCGCATAGGGAGACCGATGGTGCTCGCGTTAAGAAATTTTTCAATTACATTTTAAACGTTATTCAACTCGCTGATGAGGCTTAACGATGGAAAAAGTATTTTAATTATATTTTCATTGAATACAACCGGGCGAAGGCGTTAAATTAGGTATACTTTGTAGCCTGCTTAATGGCGTATATTTAAATTATTACACTGTTGGCGAAGATACAGTCGTTATTTTTATGCTAATCTTTGAATTTAAATCGAGATAATTTTTCAAAAATGGGCGATACTGTTGCAATTTTTGACGAATCGTTCGTTTAACTCGATACAACGTCGTAGATCCTAATTCAAATTAAGACTATACAATTTTCGGTATGGTACGGGCAGCTTGGAAAACTGATATTTCGAGTATCGCGTGTTTCTGTTTTATATGAAAAGTGCTGCGATGCTTTCCAGGAAAAGGAAATGTTAAATTTCCGCTACTTTGTATTCACGTGCCGAGCGTCATCGAGTTTCATTTAAAAAGACTGGAGTTTTCCATGAAAGTATCCGAAAAAGTACCGACGTCGATATTGACACTGCTTGAAAATATGATCACGCGTATAACCGCATCATCCAAGTTATCACGTGTATTCTATTGACGTGCAAATCCTACGTACCAACAAAATCAAGCTAAAAGGTAAAGAAATTGTCGCATGTTCGAAGCATTTTGTAATTGTCGGTTTGACGTGTCTTTATTTAGTCTTCGGTGACATCGCGAGCAACATTTTTAAGCGAAGAAAAACTACACATTACCGCATAAAAATAAAAATCTAAATGAAATTCTTTTTCTAGATTAATTTTCATTCTAAATGGTTAAGGTACTTTTTGGCATGACATTTAATATCATATAATTAATGGATAAAATCGCCTCGAAAACAAATGAAAAATGAATTCGAAAAAACAAAATCGACCAAAACTACAAACATTGTTCTACTTTCGTAGGTCTAGGTACGTGCGTGAAATTGGAACGAATAGAAAAAGAAAACGAAACCATGATCCCAGACACCTACATCAATTCAAATTCGATAAAAAGTCTGTAAATTGGCTAAAAATTGGAAATCAAATTGAGCAGAAAACAAGAAGATTTTTCATATCGTTCGTGCCTACTTTTCGAATTTCCACTTTGATAATTTATCGAATGGAAATCGAATTCGATAATTTACTCAATACGACGTATCTAGAAAACGTAAAGTACATAAGGTGGTGGAATATCTTAGCGAGAAAATCTCTTTTCCTTAAATGATTTAGCCATTATATTTATACTTTTCGTTTCATTTGTGGGTATTTTGCCCCTAAATTTTTCACACTAATCCGGCCCTGTCGACGAATTGTATACGCACATTTGGAACGTGGGCTTGCAAATAAAATAAACAGAGCGAGAAATTTTAAATCTAAAGATTATACTCTTAATGGAATGTTGCCCTGTAAACATTTCATATAAGTATTTTTGTAGGAAAAATGATGAAATTTTTCCACCAAATGATCTTTTTTACGATGAAATTTCAGCTAGTTTAAGTTATATACGCGGTTTATATTTATTATTTAATTAAAAGCATAGAATGCATAGTAGTCTAGACTTACGGTATATTGAAATGGCGACGACGTTACTAAGCGATTGTGGAAATAAGTGTAGTGTATTCGTATTACGAGTATCTCGTCTTTCGACTTATACGAGTTAGGAGTAACGATAGTCAGCCTTATGCACACGTATGATATGATTTCATGCAGCTTGCATGAGATTATATTGTTTTTTTTTTATAAAGCAAAACAATTTCCATTGGTTGTATTACGTTAATACTCCTAGTTCATATGTGAGCCTACACATTTCATATATTACATGCCTTCTCAATTACAAATTCTTCCTAATAGCTAAATGGATAGCGTACTTTATTCGAATGTACGATAGAGTAAAGAGGAAAATGTTCTTTAATTTCGCTAATTTTTTGATACGTTGTATACTTTGTGTTGAAACTATCTAATGTACACTTTTAGCCTCCCTGGACTCTTGGGAATGAAACCGTGAGTTCTCAAAGTGGAATAATTTTTGAAAAAACAAAAGTTAATGCAGTTTTGATCCCGAATTTTAACCCCCATTGATTTCCAAAATTACCTCAAAGCTTCTAAGATGCAATTTAAGACTCATCTTTGATCGATATGATTGATATTTTGGTCATGAGTTCGCAGATTGCAAGTTTTTTTTGAGGACCAGGAAATTTGCATACATACAAATCATTACATTTATGATAAATCTATGGTTTTAGCTCAGTCCCAAAGTAAACAAAATATTTAAAAATAATAATCAAAATCAGACAACATTTTCACTTTTTGTTCCATCTTCTATCAATGATAAAGCTTGAACAAGCAAAAAAACAAAAACAAAATACTCGACCGGAAAGTCAAAATTTGGTTGTGTTGGTGACAATCCAAATAAAAACATACAAACAAAATAAATAGTTCTATTTTTAAAAAAAGATCCAATTATATCATAAAGTTCTTGATTATAAAGATATCAGGAGTGTCTCTACCCGCTCAGACCTATCTAAGTCTGTTCGAATCAAATTAAATAAATCCGTACACTGTGTTCCAGTAATAGTAGCAGACCTTCAAACTACACAGGTGTATGCACGTTTGCCGAACACAAGATTTGAAGGAGACAAAATTTGTACAGGGTGTTCCCGTAGTTGTGCACCGCCTTCAAACCAAACATGCAACTACCCAAACTACATAAGTGTATGACTGTTTGTCAACCCCAGGATTTGAAGGGGTAAACTTATGCACTAGTCCTAGTACACGTTTCAGAACGTCGTAACTCCACGGGTAATATAGATAGGCAAACTTTTTTTGAAACTTTCTTGTCGAACTTCTCATGTTCTACGAAACAAGTTATATTCATGTTTTGCCTAACTCTAAAATTGAAGGAGCTACAATGATTTGAAAATTT
>FIZU01052490.1:0-12475 GCA_900064475.1 Pseudococcus longispinus
ACGGCCTCAAATCGAAAAAACAACTATTCAGGTCGACGCAGAAACTCAAATTGCACTTAGAAACCCGCGTGACAGCTTTTGTTAAGGGGTGTTTTGGGGGTCTAAAACTCAAAAAACCACGATTTTTTCGAAAATGACCCCTGTTTGAGGCATCATAGCTCCCCTTTCAGAGTGACCTAGGGGGCTAAAAATTTCTATGGAGATTTTTCAACTCAAAATGAAAAACATATCTAAAAATTAGCAAAATCGAAAAACATTTTTAAAATCCGCTTCACCCTAATGTTCATATCTTCCCTCACATAAAATTCTCAAAATCTTAAAATCTCAAAAAAATCAGTACATTTGACGATTTTGATTTCTGACATTGAAATAAAAATATCAGTTAATTATGGTTGAGGAGCAAAAGCTACCATAACTATTCCTATGGGTGATGAACATACGAATACAGAGGAAGAAAAATCTCTTCAACAATTCGTAAGTGTATTATCTGTATTGGCAGCAGGTAGCTACCAAATTCGTTCGAAAGAAGTTAGCGTCCTTTCTGCGAATGAGTTTCATTTTAACCCGGAAAAAGGTTGTTCGTCGGCACTTTGGCGAGCACGTAATTCATTCTTCAACACCTTTAAAATCTCGTAATCTCTATAGCATATGTGTCTACTACGTAGGTATACGTACATCGTCGTATACACGGTGTAAACATGGAAGAACATCCGAAAGTTTTAAACAGATGTGAAAACGAAAGCACTACCTACCGAATCAAAACTTATACACACAAACGCCACGTCGCCCCCTCCCCCATCGAAGCCGCCCCTTCAATCGAAATTAACTCCGGGCGAAGATTCTTTTCGTTACGTATGGAGGTGTACGATAGTCGTGTAACACTTTCGAAGGCGTTAGCAGGTAAAAATCAGTACCTATACGTATCGTTTGTGTATAAAGCTATACGAAAGGGGGAAAAAGGACGGTAGAGTGAGAAAAACAACCGAACAAAAAAAAGACCAGAATTACGCGTCGTTTCGAACGATACCCAGAGATTATGCGACAGCCACGGTGGTAGTGGAACGACTTGCAGGGTGTGCGAAATTCACACCATAAAAAAGTTCATTTTCGCGTGAAACTGCGTCCGTTTTTAAAGCCTTTAATTCATTTTAAGTTGGCTTTATTGTATATACCAAGTATATGGTCTGATAGACAAACGATGTTGGTTTTTTTTTTGAACCGGCGTGAAAATTGTATAAGGTGTGGGTGATGGATCGCGATGTGGAATGTGGATGCTTTTGGAGTGCCTTTTTGATTCAATAAATTGATTTTTCGTTTCTTTCTAATGAGTGTTTTCGCTTTGACTTTGTTTTTTTTTTTATCAAGGAGTTGGCCATAGCTGGCGAAATAGATTTTGTACCTTCGTATGTATCTTCTCGGGGCCAAGTGTTAGTCCAACTCCTAGTTCGGTCACAAATCAAGGAACGAAATTCAGTAAAAATTGAAACTGTGGTAAATGCCGTTCAAATTTCCTTCGAACGTTGAAAATTTCCATATAAATAATCAAAAACATTGTAAAAATGGTCAAAAAATCATGAAACTTGTTGAAAATCTTGCAAAAATTATTGAAATTGTTATCAAAATTGGTAAAAAATAGTAGAAGTGCTCAAAAAATCACGAATGAATGATAGAAATTGTAGAAATGGTTGAAATTTCCACAAAAAATATTTGAATGTTTGTAAAAACGGTGAAAAGATATCGAAAACCTTTGAAAATTCCGTTGAAATTTTTTAAATTTTCACAAAAAGCAGCGTGAAGTGTTGAAAAAGTCATAAAATTTAACAAAAAAAACTGAAAATTGTAAATTTAGTTGTTAGTGTGTAGGTTCAGATTGTATGTACTTTTACACAATAACTAAAAATGGAATGACGATAATTGACGTCATCGACCACCAATCTGCGTCTACTTATTACTAATCTACACTTTTCTCATTTGGATTCATTTGTTTTGAAATTGAATGATTGAAGAAATGAAAAATTATCTGAAAAAATTGAAAATTACGTTTTACCGGTAATGGGCATGACACCGGTATACTCCGTGCAGTAGAGAGGTTTATTTGGTGATTTTATATTTGTAATCTATGTTGAATTTGGCGTGCTTCTCCAAGTATCTATTTTTTCAATATGAGGTTTCTCATTCATACGAAATTTATTGCAAATTTTTTGTCCAAACATTTCGTAATATCAAGTCACACGCGATTCATTGTTTGGTTTCAAAATGTTGAATTTTTAAACGATATCTCAAAAATTACCTAATGTGGCCAGCTGGTCGAAAATAGTCTAGAAATTATAACGAAATCGTAATTACTTAATGTATTATTTTCATTTCGACATCGAAACGTTTTCATTTCACGATATCCATCATTTAATGTACTTTGACCGAAGAAGCTGGCTTTTCTGCCCTTTGAGAAATATGTAGCTGTGGAAATATATGACTTATGAGTCCAGGTCATTCGAGAAAAATACGTATAATGGATTTACGATGTTGGCTAAACGCATGTTTTGGCCTTTCCACGAGTCTACCAAGACTGCCACAATGATTGCAATTGGTCTTATAGCCTTTAAATTCATATATGAAATTACCATCGAAGATGGTGAACTTTCGAAGGGTATTTTTGATTGATGATTATTGGCGAAAATAAGTTTTGGAAATTTTTTCCTCGAGGGACGGAGCTCTGGTGGGGAGGGGAGGTGTTATCGATACGAAGAATTTTTTCAGAAAACTTACATTGAATTTTCTCCAATTTTTTGATTTAAGAAATGGAAATGATCGTGAAAATCGACTCAATTTCACTACGAAGGTCTCGTCGATGACTCACTATCGCTTATCACCAAGTTAAACGAACTCTAGCAGAGTGAATGGACAGAGTAGGTAGTAAAGAAAGCTCATTGCGGGGAAAAACAGAAAGGTATTCGGTAAGTTGGTAAATACGCTTAATCAGCGAAGATGGATCGCGTACCTACTCATCGCCTGTTAACTTTTTCATTGAGTGAGACCATTCGACGTATGATTAAGTTGTGGCGTTAATAGTGTCAAGTTTAACCGTGCGAGAGCGTTATAGGAGGAAAAGCACAAGCACGACGCGCGACGCAGCTGTTTAAAAAGCGAGTGTTACGACGGGTCAGTGTAAAGCGAGATTGGCGTATACCTTGCTTTTACGAGTTGCCAGTCGCGAGTAGAATTCAGTTTACCGTTTTACTCGTTGCGGGAGGGATGTGACGTTTTAGCTGGCGAAATGTCGTTCAACACGTACGTATTCGAAGACGTATGAAAAATTAATTTCGTTTTTCGAGCGTCGAAATTTTTTGAAAAAATAACCAATTTTTTCGATTCGATCGATTTTAAATCAATGCCAAAGTACCGGGTTTACGATTAAAATGGTAACCAAGGTGAAGCTGCATCAATTTGAGGTAACCATTAGTAATCAATTTCGATGGTTTTTCTTTTTACGTACTTATTACCTATGCGTATAATTTTTAACACGAAAATATTTTCAACGTCGCAAAAAATAAATTTCCAGTGGAATTTTTTCCTCGGTTGCTTGTGTGCCTGCGTGTTCGTTTGCGTGATTTTCATTCGAGCCGGAATTTTTTTAACTCAAGATGCGGTTGAGTTGAAAAGGTATTTGAATTTTTCGGCTGTTACACGTGCTTTTTTTCGGCGTGTAGGAATTTTTTCGTCGGGTCGAGAGAGTTTTTTTGTCCTGATTTTCACAGTGTAATTTTTGTACTCGTTGAAGAGTTTGGCGAGGTAGATTTGAACGTTGATATAGTTTGGAATCTTTTTTAAAGAATTTGAACGTCGCGTTCTTTCTTTTTTCTCCTTCGATTCGTGATGATACGATGTATTTTTTTAAAATAAATTCACTGGGTATTTTTTAATGTCCGACCAATCAGTAACTTTCGTTTGTTCATGATTTATGATTAATCCTTTTGTGCTTCTGAGAAAACTGCTGGATGAAATTCCAATATTTTCAGTTCGTTAAAATGTACCTACTTGGTGTAGAAGTCTCGAAAAAATTGACCTCGAAGAAAAATTCATTTCAGAAATACCAAATTTTGAAAATTTATAAATTTGAATTTTCCGAAATGGAAAATGTTGCTGTGGAGGGGGGAAATTCCAACTCACAGATAACATGATGTCAAACTGTAAAACCTGAAAATATGCCTCAAAAATAAGTAAACAACTTTTTCAAAAAAAAAATCGAAAATTTTTAAGAAAATTATTAAAAAGTTTTCTCTATATGTAGGGAAATATAGTCATTCATTTTTAGGTATCGAAAAAGTGCAAGGAAATGTGAGACGATCCGTCAGAAGAAATTATTCTGATAATATAATTCATTTTGGAATTTGACTTTCAAGACCATATTAAGTTCTGAAATCAATGATCAGAAATCTGAAAAAATTGTAATATTCAGGATATTTTCACTTTGTTTGAAAGTTTTACTTTTAAATTCGAAAAATCGCAAAAAAGTTTCAATTTTTTTCAATTTTATTTTCGGAAATGCCACAACAAATTTTCCTATAAAATACCAATACGTGTGATGCATCATAATTCTATATCCATGCTACTTTATTTTGGCAAATCGAAATGGTTATTTCAAAAATTCGAAATTTTGATCTTTTAATTACGATAAAGCCTCGAAAATTTCTCGATTTTTTATGTTTTTTATTTCGGAAACGGAGGTTGGGTCAGTCATGGAAACTTTGAAACTCCAATTCCAAAATTAATTATATTTTAAGAACAATTTCCTCTGACGAATTGACTCAGATTTCCTTGCACTTTTCAATAGATGAAGATGAAAATACTAATTCTAGGATGACTACTTTCCCTGAAATGTAAAGAAAATTTTTTAATAATTTTCTTGAAATTTTTTTTTTACAAAATTGTTTACGTATTTTTGATGCATATTTTCAGGTTTTATAGTTTGGCACCATGTTATCTGTAAGTTGGAATTTTCCCCTTCCACAGCAACATTTTCCACTTCGAAAAATTTAAATTTGCAAATTTTCAAAATTTCGTATTTCCGAAATGAATTTTTCTTCCAGTTCAATTTTTTCGAGATTTCTAAAAAGGACAACTAGTACAATTTAACGAACTGAAAATATTGAAATTTCATCCAGCAGTTTTCTCAGGGACACCAAAGGGTTAAAATCAAAATAATATTGAATTTCAACGAACGAATTAGATATTTATTCATACCTGAAATGAGATAATCTTTTTTCAAGCCGAACACAGCCCAATACCTTATTTTTCGTTTTCCCCTTTTTGATTCCTCATACTGCAGAGTATTCATTTCGAAAAAAATGCACTTTACAATAAATTACGCTGTGCTTTCAAACGATGTAGCTTCTGAGCTCCAAAGTATCTCGTTGGAAGTAAAACTAAGATTAAAGGTAAAGGTGCAATCGAAGAAGCGAAAATCTGCTGCTAATTGATATTCTCGGATTATCGTAATGGTATCGCCGTTATTCGAGAATTAGGAAGCGAATGACCGTAGGTGGGTATTAATTTACCGTTTAAGCAAAATGAACTTTTACTCCGAAAGGAAACAGGGTTAATTGGTTTATGCTGCGGTGGTTTGTTCTTTTTTTTTGTCCCCTCCTCGTGCAGCCCGGTCTCCGAAGCACGCGTGTATTCTGTGAATACTACGTAAACAACGACGACGATTATTTCAAGCAGAAGGTCGTATTCGTAGGTTTGGTAAATTTTCATATACTGGATTTTTTTTCGCATTGTTACGCTTCCTAGTTGTTGGTTTTTTAAGGGGGTTATTTGGTGATGGGAAAGAATGGTCAGACTAATTGTTAAATTGGAGCTTTTTCTGTGTGATTGGTGTTTCGAAATGTGAGAAAGTGACCAAATCTTGTTTTATTTGATGGTTTGTGAAGAATACCAAGAGATTATGTGCGGTGATTAAGGAGGAATGGACGATTTTGAATAAATAAATCTGGGTAAACATGCACGTCCCGTTTCTTTTTATGTACTTTTTAATTCCCAGTTCGGAAGAAAATTCTTCAGAGTGTTTAAGGAAGTATAGGAAATGACTACTTACGTATATCGGTCTGAAGTTGAATTTCAACTTATATTACTAGATCATTTTAGTGCGTATGCGTGATCCTTTATCTCACCCTTGGAGGCTGGATCCTTGAAATATGTGAATGCGAATTTCCGATCGATTTTTACCAAACTTGGTATGTAAGTATAGGTAGAGGTACTCAAATTGAGCGTTGTGAAATTTTTCCAGATTTTTCCAACACCTTAGAAAGATCTTGAAATGGATCTTGAAAACTTCAAATCGGTCTAAGTGGCACAGTTTTGGTGCGGACACGATAATCAAAATTTCGTTTTCCAGCCCACTTTACACGACTCACAATTTTTTCGGATTTTAAATCTTTGGAAAAACGTTTTTCGCCTATTTTCTCTCCTTAAATACGTGATTTCTGGTCGACAATTTTTTTTTCTTGCAATAATTATATCATCAGTGACACCTAAATACACCATCAAACTGTATTTACACCAAATTCGTTCATTTTCTCCCTTTTTTCCAATATACCTACTTTCAAAACCTAGGTGTCTAAAAATCATGCCTGGAATTGTTTCAAGTCGATATCTAGCATATGTTGCAATTTCAGCAAAATCGAGAAACTTGAATTTTTTTCATCTTTTACCGAGATTTTTGACTTTGGAAAATTTCTCATGAAATGAGATTTAAAAAAATTAAATTTTCTCGAGTTTGATTAAATTGCAATATTTGATAGCTAATCACTACTCGATGAATGAAAATAACCCAAATCGTGAGCATTTAATATTCAAATGTTCCTGAGTTCTGCATTTTGAATTCTATTTCTTTCTATTCGACGTTTCGCATTTTGGACCTATCAGTTTACAACCAAAATAATTTGATTTTCGCTTCATCATCATTTTTAAATGTCATAATTACCTATGATGAGTTCTCATATTATTAAACAAATAATTATCAAGCTTTGTGAGTCAATTTTTCTTCACAATTTGCTGGATATTTGAACAGATCCTTGCTTCTTGACCTATCATAAGAGGGTTGTTCAGTACTACATATTTCACTATAGTTTTTGTGAAGCGTCTCGGTATTTATGTTGTTCGACAATGAGAGGATTTCTGGATCATCGTTTTTGGATTGAATCCAAAAAAAAACTAGAATTTAATTTTCGTTTTAGAAAAGTGAAATCTTCCTGATTTGCGTTGTGCTTCACAGCTATCAACTTCAACTGCTTCCTTATTCGATATAATTGGGGTTGATTTTATTTTTGTTGGTTTTGATCATATGGAAATGACCCTTTTCAAATCACTCTGGCCGAAGTCGTGAGCATAAAAACGTAACAAAGTACGAACTGCAGAGTACGAGCCTTGGAAGTCATTCTATAGGCGTATGAGTGGCTTCAGACCTTTCGAACTTGCGGAATCAGTTTTTCGAGTCAATTCTTATGAAAATACTCCAGGTGAACATTAAGTTGGTATTGAAAAAACAGAAAACAGTGAATTCAAGATGTCTACCGTAGAAAAACAGGGTGCCTACCAGACACGAAAATTACAAAATAACGAAAAGAACACAAAATGTGTATAATTTGTAAGTATCACTGTTATCAAATAAAAACTGATTAAATTTTGAAGTTTGTTTTTCGATAATCATTCAATAAAATATTATAAAGAGATGATCAACGCGACTGAAAAAAAAAGTTGAAATCCAAAAAGGCATATCCAGGAGCCCTATTAAATGCATACTATACTGAACAACAGCCTCCTAGGCCAATTTTGTTGGTTATAAGACGACAGGTGAATTGTATAACCACCTCTTTGTCTTGACATCTGAATGCCTGTTTCAACTTTCTATTAATTCTCTGGACTATTTCGCTGCTCAAGTCTGAGCGGTTAGCACAATAAAATCAGGATATACTTCTTTTGGTATGAAACAAAATATAATTTTGGGGAGCGGAGACCATCAAAAATTTCCTTTAAGGGGCGAGCAGTAGAAAGTTTCAGGAGTGGAAATACTCCTATTTCTGCACATGAAAGGGATGGGGACTAGCGGTATGTTTGGTATAATTTCAATATGATTCGACCCTCCTAAACTCGAATCCTCATTGGCTTCTCGATTGAAAGCAGGCTAAAGAAGTAAAATCGCAATTTTTTATTTTTTGAGCCCTGTAAGGGTGAACAAATGGGGACAAGAAATATGTCTTCTTCATAATTCGAACCTCCTGAAACCGAATTCGAAGCTTGTTTCCAGATAGGAAGTAGGAAATTCTCGCAATAGTCGAATTTTCCTAGTGTAAAATACTCAATTTTTGCTTAAATTGACATTAAATCGCGGTTTCTCGTTTCCTAACCCTTAAACCTGCAACTGGTAGGCGTAAAAGATCTTTCATTAACCTAATTCCAACGTGTTGAACTCAAATTTGAAGTTAGTTCCCAGGTAGCGAGTAGAGAGACCGATTTGTGCTTAAATCGACAAAATGTTTTCGTTTTCAGACGAACAACTCTTTCCAATTTTAAGGTTAAAAATTCGTATCGTCAATTTAGCAAATTTTTTCATTCGGGTGTCCCCCAAAAAAATTACGTTGCTGTAAAAAAATCATGATACGACAAAAAACTTGAAACAAAAATTGTTGAGTATTGAAAATTCACCATTTTTTGTTCTATAATTTTTTTCCTATTCTGCGGTGGTGAGAAGCTATTTTTCTCAGAAGATAGAAATTTATGCATATTACACACATGAATTTTTATGAAAATTGGTCACTTTCTGCGACATAAATTTCACGACTGTGTCATTTCTCTAAACTCAAGCTGAAAATGAATGACTGATTCGAGTTCAGGGTTGAGTAATGTTTTTATATTCGATCTGGAATGAACAATGAACATGTATGAATTAGCTTTTTTTTTACCTTTGTTTGTTTGTTTTTTTCTTTGCAGGTGAGTGATACTTATATTTCAAAAAATTGACGAATATATTATTGAATATCTCAAAAATTCGAGTGGAAGTATCCAAAGTTCTGGAAAATGGTATGTAAATTATGCAGTAATGTTGGAGTTAGAAATATTCTTACGACTGTTACCTCTGCATTTCCATTCCTGAAACCCTCTCTTGCTCGCTTCCTAAATTGGAAATCATCGTGAACAAGTTTTTAAAAATAGGTACTTCGTATACCTATACTTAAAATTGTAAGAATTGATCAAATTAATTTAAAAATTTTTCGAATGATATTTTGCTGTTGGGTATGCTTTTTATTTTACTCATTTCGAATATTACAAACCTCTGTTTCAAGTGTTTTAATTACTTTTTTTTTTTTTTTTGAAAATTAATTAATTATTTTTTAACCTTGGTCCTAGTCTCTCGTTCTTGATAATATTCCAACGAATCGCCTTCTTAAATAGACGAAAAAATCAATGCCACCTCGTATAGATTTTTAATTACCAATGTTAGATACTTGATTATATTCTTGAATAGAAGTAGCAGAGAGAAATAGAAAGGAAAGACCGTACGCAATGATAGTGTTATTTGTACTACGTTAGTATACAATTTTCGTAAGTAAAAAAAGAAGAAAAATCGAAGGTGATCTGATATAAGAATGCAAATAAAATAAACATAGTACGTGCATATTTTTTATATTTACGACAGTTTACATATACTGTATGCGTATAGAGACGAAATCGATATAAAATCGTAAGTATGTGAAATAAAATTTATACCCTATAGGTTTTCAATCATGACGAATATCTTATTACAACACTTACACGGATTACGCGGGAATACGAGAGATAGACAGAATTGTAGAGGGGGGCGAGAATGAATGGAATATAAAATGAAAACGGGTAGAAAGAGGAAAAACACACCGATGCTCGGGCCAGGGTAAAAAACCCACCTAAGGAGTATGGTTTCGATTGGAGCGCGAAGAAATGGAAATGAAATTTATGTAAAATAAACGATTCGTTTATACGGTATAATTTTATAGGAGCGAGATTCGGCGACGAATAGAGGTCGACGTGACAAAATCGTCATAATGGTACTTGGAAAATTTGTGCAGATGGGTAAAGTATACAGGTCTGGGTACGGTCCCCTATGGCTGCGAGGAGCGTAGCAGACGGCTGATGAAATGAGTATATAGGTATGCGAAACCACGGACTAACAAAAACGGTCGAATTTAGTATATTGGTAAAAGATAATTACAAACGGAGGAAAAGAAGCGAGACAAGGGAGGAAGGATGCTTGGATGGCGCACCAGCTCCACATTTGATAGGAAAAGGATAAAACGTATATATACGAACACGAAAGAGTGGATGCGCCGGAGTATGAATGGGAACGCGATAAATTTGCAAACTGTGTGTATTCGACTCTTTGGTGGTTTCACTTCAAAAGGGCGAACGGTTTTCTAATTTGAATACCATAATCACCGCCAGCGCCAGCCAACTTCTATACTTAATTGTTTTGCGGTTTTTTAAATTCTCCCGATGATGGTGGAATACGCGAAGGCGAAGATGGTGCCCGGCTTTAATTCGTATGTAGTCGTATTCGGGTGTTTAAATTGTACCCTGTTTTTATGCTGAGTTTGTATGCTAAGTCGAGTCGATATACACGTATTTGCTCGTATTGCCTGCTGTACAGGGTGTTCTGGTAGGAGTGCATCGCCTTCAAACCAGAGATGCAGCTACCCAAGCTGCATAAGGGTACGCATGTTTGGTGGCCCCAGAATTCGAAGGGGTAAATTTATGCAATAGTCCTGGTAGATGTTTCAAAACGTCGTTACTCTACTGATAATATAGATAGACAAATTTTTTCAACACTTTCTTGTAGAACTTTTTAAGCTCTACAAAATTAGTTATATTCATGTTTTGTCTAACTCTAAAATTGAAGGCGCTATAATGATTTGAAAATTTGTAGGATTCGTAACTCCTTCAATTTTCAAGTTTCAAATCGTTGTAGCTCCTTCAATTTTAGAGTTAGACAAAACATGAATATAACTAATTTTGTAGAGCTTAAAAAGTTCTACAAGAAAGTGTTGAAAAAATTTGTCTATCTATATTATCAGTAGAGTAACGACGTTTTGAAACATCTACCAGGACTATTGCATAAATTTACCCCTTCGAATTCTGGGGCCACCAAACATGTATACCCTTATGTAGCTTGGGTAGCTGCATCCCTGGTTTGAAGGCTATGTACTTCTACCGGAACACCCTGTAAAGTGTATGGTTTATTACTTGTTCTACGATGCTTTTCACTCGCATGTGCAACAATCGCGAAATGCCATCGTCGGTGTTCTACGTGCAAAGAAAATATGTACTTTATTCGCGTAGAATTGGTTTAAAGCTTTTTCGTCGTTCGGCGACGATAAACGGTAGTACGAGACGAGTATCGTGCAAGAGTATAAAAAAATATGCAATTTTACGAAACAAGCATTCTATACGTATACGTATAGTCGTATACGTCACGTATATGTAGGTAGATTACGTACCATATATTTATTCAACTTCACCCGAACCCTTTACCTCGCTTTTGCCCGAATCCAAAGTTATACAGTAATGGAAACGTCATTTCCATCCTTTTGTCTTTTTTCTACCCTTATCCTAAACCCGTTGGCTTATTTGGAAGTGATAAGATTGAAAGGATTTGTATTTTCATCGATGTTTATGTACTCGTATAGTAGCTGGGTACTTTATATACGTAGATGTATAAATTTATATTTTCGTAGATGACTTTGACGCGTCGAGTTACCAAAGAAAATAGAATTTCACACTTTGCATTTGAAAAGGGAAAAGTTTTAATTTGAAAGTTATTCGATTTAGCGAGTCGAACATGTTGCATACGTTTTACCCTCCGCGTTTCTTCTCATCCTCTGTGTCGTATTAAATCGGCGAACATGGAACGGAAATTGATTCGGGGTTATAAAAGTAAATCGTTCGTTTCCATAGGTAATAAAATTGTCAAAATTGAAAGATTTTTTTTGTATTGAAGAGTCAAAGAGTAAAATGAATATTTCCAGGTGACTGTAGTGGACGCTGAAGATTTGATTCGATTCGAATAGTGTGCAAGGGTATAGTTTACTCTCACGATGAAATAGCATTTTGGTGAGAAAATTTGAATTCGAGTAGGAAATTTTTCAATAATCATGACTTTCGTATGTAAAAATTTTCGAAAATTTGTATAGGTAGTCGAAAAAAGTACCTATACATTTGAGTTATTAGTTCACTAGCTGAGTACCCGTCCTTTGGACGGGTCTAGTGACTATAAGTAACACAGTTTGACATCTGATTTGAAATATTTGTTGTGATGAGAAATGTGTCACAAAATTTTGTAACCCTGCGGATGACTTTTTGGACTTGAAAAGTTTCAGAGATTCTCTTACGCCTCATGAATTTTTGGACAATCTCTGAAATGATCTGAGTCTAAAAGGTGAGTCGCACA
>FIZU01052494.1:0-19942 GCA_900064475.1 Pseudococcus longispinus
TGCTAACGTTTTGCGTTGCTTACAACGTTCAGTCATCCTACTTTCACAATAATACTGGTTTTACGTTCGGGACTCAAAGGTAGTGCCTCAATTTTCAACCAAAATGAAAAACTTGGACAAAAATTACGCGATCCAGTTTCATTTATCTAGGATTTATCTTTATCTTGTCAATCTATTTTGAAAATTTTAATTGTTTACTAATGCATCGTTCATTGATAAATTATCACAAATGAGTAAGTTGAATTTTAATTACTTCGCTTATGATTTCTCTGTAGTTTCTTATACCCCATAAATATGGCAAATAAAGGTAAATCAATATGAAGTAGGCAAATAATTTTATTCTAAGTGTCATCTCCTAGAAAAGTTAATCCTTTCTTATAAAAAATAATTGTACGGTTTTATTTTTTGTAGGTGGTCCAGAAACAGAAGATCAAGCTCGTGTAAGATTTCAAATAGAATTAGAATTTGTCCAATGTTTAGGAAATCCTCATTATTTAAATTGTAAGTTTTACATATGCTCTTTGTTGTATCAATATTGTTTGCTGGGTTTCTTTTGACTGTTCCGTGTGTTTCAGTTTTAGCTCAAAGAGGTTACTTCAAAGATAGCTCATTTATAAATTATTTAAAGTACTTGCTGTACTGGAAAGAATCTGAATATGCTAAATATATTAAGTGAGTTGATTTCTTTCTAAAGCGATGAAGATGATGTAACTAGCTTCATATTGAATTATGTATTGTGTTCAAGGTACCCAATATGCTTGTACTTCCTTGACTTACTACAATATGAGCATTTCCGTCGTGAAATTGTGAATGGTCAATGCGCGAAATTTATCGACGACCAAGTGTTATTGTTATGGCAACATTATACCAGAAGGCGGACAAAATTTCTACAAACCGCCATGGAATCTCATGCTCTTGCTATGAACCCAAATGTGAGCGTGAACGGTAATATTAATGGAAATGCGTCTCATCCAATTAAAAATAACGGACCTCCTTTACCTCATTGATGTAATCTGTAATCAAGTGATTAATTTTCAAATGCAGACTGTAGTTTATTGCAGTACCTTTGTATCATTTTTTTGTGTTTTTTGTAAAAGAAAGTTCGAAAGTATTTTATTTTAATGCCAATTTCCTAATTATGTTTGTGGAGAAAATTCATTTTGCTTTGTGATTACTTCCGCTCAGTTACGGTGCGATGTTTTTTTTCTAGTTTGTATTATCTTTACCGATTATAATGTATTTTTGTAATATTTTTAAACTATTTATTTGTCATTTTCAAAATACATGCGTGTAAATGTGATTTGAATTGTTTCATTTTCGTAATAAGGTTTTTGGAAATTATGCGTAACAGAAATTCGGAATGTACGAGTACTTATCATAAAATATAATTTCATCAACTTGTGTGCCGAACAACTTCAAAAACAAAAACAGTACAACTAGATAAAAATATATTTAAATGTACATTTATGCATAGCACATAATATAACATACGTAAAGGGTAATTAAATTTTTAGCTTGAGAAGTAAAAAAAAGTCTAAAATTTGAAAATAACGCGTAATAAAATAGAAGAATTAAAAGTGATTATGTAAATAACTTGTAGGCATGGGCATATTAATTGGTTCGATTGGATAAGGCACGCTAACAGGAGCATTGCTGTAATTCGGTGGGTAAACATTTCTTGCACTATTTGGGGTAATCGTAGTAATAGATCTTGAAGAAGCTGAAGGCGCTTTGTATGACATACGGCGATTCACTAATTCGGTCATTTTTTCAAGTTTGGCCTTCCTCAAATGCATCAATTTCCTACGGCTGGGATATTGTTCTAAGTAGTTTTCTAACTTAATTTCACCATTCAAGAACTTTTCTGCGACATCCTACGAAAATATGTTTTCTATTAGCAATAGTCAATTTCAATTTGAAATAAAATGACTGAAGTAATGCTTACATCAGTTTCACGTTCAATTTCGCTAGCTGCTGATTGCAGTAAAGCTAATATGGCATCCGAATTTGATTTGTTCGTTAATTCCTCTGCAATGTGAATATTTCATTAATAGAAGTAAAATGACATATAAATTACAATACGGCGACAATATACGTACTTAATTTAGCGGATTTTGTCTCAATACGTGCATTGACTTCTTTCAGTGTTTCGTATACGTTGACTAGATCTCTTTTCTTTTCTTGAAATTCCGCAGATTTAGAAAGATTGAATTCAGCTAAAGATTTGTTTTCAGCAATCAATATGTCTTTTTCCGTATAACCTATGACTTTAGCCTAAACGAATGTGTGAAAATAAAAATATGTTATAATTACATCGAAGAAATCATACATTTGATAAAGATTTTAAACAAAGAATTTATAAACCGTAATATTGTTCTAAACGTTCAGAGTACAAGTAACTTACGGTTTTATTGGCATCTTTTGTCATGGCTTCAAATTTATTATCATCATTCAGAACTTCTTTCAGTTCATCGATACTAAGATGAGTTAACAGTCCAAGGGTAGCAGAAAGAGCATTGTTTTCTGCCATTTTCATGTAAAGCTAGACCGTATATTTCTAAAAACACAATCGGATACACAATACGCGTAACAACGTAAAACCAAAACTGATTAATCATTCACAGTATTGGCGGATTTCGTTTAAAATAATTTCAGGATCATTTTTCTAATCAATAAAATATTCAATGATCAAAACATCAAAATACGAAATGAATCATCTCAAATTTTCTGGGAGCAAGAAGAATTTTTCTATGACAGACCAAAGAACACCAATACAAAACAAATACACCAATCAAAAACACTCTCCTTATCACATTACATTTTGTAAGAAATTAATTTTTTTGGTTTTTACCATTTCTTGCGTATCGGTTTTTTTTAATGACTACGTGCAAAAACCTGAAAATATTTTTCAATTTCGAACGAATCCTTTATCCTAATTTCAAAAAAATATAAGATTCTAAGCCTTCTTAATTTTAAATAATTATGACGTAGGTAATTGATAAAAATCACCGAACCCCATGATTCATTACGCTGTACGTGGAATTGTCTTCGACGATTAAAATTTGGTATAGACGAAGTAAAAAAATACTCAATAGTTGAGCTAAAACTTTATAACTTCAATTTTGCCAATGCGGCAAGGCGTGGCTTTGGTTGGAGGCCGTTAGGAAATATTAGGCCTAGTCCAATATCAGCCTGTAATTTGATTCTTTTCGATCTCAGTGGTATCAATAAAATCGAAAGAACGAATTCATTTCTTAATTGCATCATTTCCTTCAGTAATTATTAAAATACTCCACAAAAGATTGTCAACTTGATGCGTGTATTTTCTAATTCCCCATTTCTATGAATTATGTCTGAAATGAAAACAATTACGATCTTACATTTTCAATTTCTTTGCTGACATTTATTGAATAATTAAACCTCCTTGGCAAATTAAAAATTTAATCATTGTTGTAAACGCTGATTAATATTTAAAATCGAATAATTTATGCTTCAATACATCAACAAGAAAAATTAAAAGGAATTACTTTCATCAAAACTTTCATTTTTGGAACAACGTTGTTAAGTTGGAAAAATTAATTAAACATGATATTTTCTGAATGAAAAAAATTGAAATATTCAATACATTAATAAATTGGTCCTTAAAATAATCATACAAATGTAAAATTACTACAAAACATAAATTATAGGAAATAATGCACTTGAGGCTTTTTAGCAGGAATTCCCCTGGTTTCTTGAGGCGCTGCTTCAAATATAGTGAAATCTCTTTGTAAGTGTTCGTTCAGTTCCAATATCGCAGCAACGTTTCCACATCTATGAAAGCAAATGCGTGTAAATTTCGAGTACATAAGAAAAATATTTGAAATAATCAATGAATTTTTTACCGATAGCAATAATTTGGCGCAGACCACACAGTCAACACAGTTTCATTGAAATGCCATTTGTAACCTTCCATTACAAGTTGATGTGCTCGACAAATCATATTAATATCGTTAGCTGAATTAAATTGAGCCACTACGTCTGAACCAAATAAGTACCCAGCTCCTCTAGGACTCACTCCCCAACCTTGAGTATCTATCATGGAAACATTGAAAAATTTCTAATTACGTCAAAGTTCAATTGAACGAATTATTTTTCGAAAATATTTTTACCTTCGGGGTCAGACCACAATAAATCACACATCGGTCCATCATGGGGTACTTCTTGTTTACGATCAATGGTGCGAATCTGGTCCAAAGTCTGAATGGACGGCGATAAACCTCCATGGACACAAAATATCTAGAAAAATAGGTTTTTACTTGAAAAATGAATTCCAATAAATTCAAAAAAGCGAAGAAACAATTTCATACCTTGCCGTCAATTATAGCGGATAAACTTAGATAGTCAAAAATTTCAGTGCAATATCTCCATACAACCGCACTACCGTATTTCCGTAGGCATTCATCATAAAAACCATATACTTGAGTTATCTGCCTAGATTCGTGATTACCTCTTATTAAAGTAATTCTATCTGGATACCGTACCTGAAATAAACACGAAATTACGCAACTGAAGCGAATCTACATTGAAAAATGAAGACATCTTTATAATTATAACTTACTTTTAAAGCCAAGAGTAATAAAAAAGTTTCTACGCTATAAAATCCTCTATCTACGAAATCACCCATGAAAAGGTAATTCCTCTCAGGTACATCACCTCCTACTTTAAAAAGTTCTTTCAAATCGTAAAACTGTCCGTGTATATCACCGCAAACCTGCAAAAACAGGGAATATGAATGAGTTTCTTGAAAAAAATCATACATTTGTGTAAACAGTTACGATTAAATACATACCGTAACAGGTGCGTCAACTCTTTGAACGTTACTTTCTTCGACTAATATTTCCCTTGCTTTAGCGCATAATGCTTTTACTTGCGATTCGCTGATAATTTCACATCGTTTAAGTTGCTCAATTTGTTGATCCAAATCATGTGTATTATCTTCCATAGTTAGTTAGGTGATTTATTGATAACTTGATTATGCTAACTGAGGACAATTCCGGATTATCACAATTAGGAAACAAAATCGTACATGTAGAAAAATTCATACGTGTGGCAAAGTACTTACGCAGAAATATCACGCAGGATCACTTTAAGGTGTAAATGAGCGTGCTCGTTACTGTCACCGAATGAATTTAGAAATAAGGTAACAAAAATACATCAGATTCTGATAAAATTTTGTGAAAATATAAAAATTTTTATGATTATTGTAAATGAAACACAGCAAATCAGATTCTAGCGCGAATGCGGAAAAAAGTAAACTGTATCACTTTCTATCGTTCTAGGTTCATGTTTACATATAATTCGGTAAAACAATCGAGATTTTTAATAAAAATCCGAGAAGTTAACTTTTGTCATTAGTTAATTTTCGTAACTGAAAGTTCAACTTTTTTCTAAAAACTAAACAAAATAAAAATATGACATTACCAAACAACACGTAGAGCGCGCTTTTTCATTTTTCACGTGAAGCCGCGTTGTCAAATTGACTTTTTTTGGCGGTTTAACGTGTTTTCGTAAAAATTGGATTTTAGATTTTTCCCATCTTTGACATTTTTTTTCAATTTTCTTTTTGATCTCTTTGTTTGAGCGTGATTGCTTAATTTAATGTTTTTATTTTCAAGTTATTAATGAAATATGTTATGTTACTTTTTTTTCATTAATGAACAAGTTTTGAAAAAAAAAAGAAAAAGAAAAACTAGAAAACAGGAAAACTGGCATAATCGTCAAATGAAGGTCAAATGGTCAAAATTCAAAATTTTGAAAAGAAACACGACATCTGACAACGTCGAATATTTTCGTGAGTGAACCGGAACCGGAGCAATACCGGAACAACTGAAATAAACAGAAATATGAACGTAAGAACGAAAGTGTATTGAAGTTGAATAATTCAATAATTCAAAATTTGAAAGTTGAAAGAACTAATAATTGAAATTTGAAAAAAAAAACACTTGGAAAAGTCTACTCGTGATCGGTACTGTAATTCCAAGTTCGTGTATTAATTGTTATTATTTAAAACTATGAGAATACAATAACTTTTGTACAAAGCGTTGTGCTCCTTATCAGCCCTATAAATTTAAAATGGTCAATTTTTCAAAATATAAAGTTTACTTTAGTGGTACGTTGGGAGCAGTTGTCGGTGGATTATCCACGTATTATGGAATTGTAACTTTTTATGGCCCTCCATCAGCTAAATGGGATTTAAACTGGGACAAGTTGGTTTCTTAATACTCTATTATTACACATAATAAGCACATAGATTCATTTTCATTTTACATTTAAGACGAACCCCGCAGTCCTTGACAAAACCGGTCAAAAATTTGGATGATCCTAAAAAGCAGAACGAATATAATGAAAATTTAGCAAAAAATAAGTCGAAAGCTGTTCGTCACATAATTCTAATTCGCCATGGTCAATACAACCTGAGTGGTAAAACTGATAAAGCTAGAATATTAACAGAGTTAGGTAAGGAAAAATTGAAATTATGCAATGCTCACACTACTATTTTTCAATTGTGCTAAATTTTACAACTTTAAATTTGTTTAGGAGAGAAGCAAGCTTTAACGACTGGAGAACGTCTGAAAGAGTTGGGATTACCTTATACTAGAATAGTACGTTCAACGATGACTAGAGCTACTCAAACTGCGTCTCTAATTCAAAAATATCTTCCCGATGTTCCTGTAAAAGATTGTTCAATGTTGGAAGAAGGCGCTCCAATCCTACCCGAACCTCCTCATTCCACCTGGAAACCCGAGTTATATGTGAGTTTAGTCCATACATCTTGAATGTACATTTTTGATTAGCTGATATTTTGATTTTTTGATGATTTTGAAAATGTTTTTATTTATAAATATTCTGAATACATGAAAAATTGACAGCAGGTATTCCGAGACGGTGCCCGAATAGAGGCTGCATTTAGGAAATACATACATCGAGCACCTCCCGATCAAACCAATGATTCTTACGATATTGTTGTTTGCCACGGAAATGTGATCCGTTATTTCGTATGCAGGTTCGTATATCTATTTGTTATGTATTTGTTTAAATTATTACTCTTTTGAATCTTATGACATTTTTCCACTATCTTAGGGCTTTACAAATTCCTGCCAATGCTTGGTTGCGATTTTCCATCAATCATGCAAGTATTACATGGCTTTCAGTGTATCCCAATGGGAAAGTGATTTTACATGAGTATAGTGATGTTGGTCATATGCCGCCGAAATTCATTACCACTAGTTGAATGGATTGTACTTTCTTGTAATTAAATTTTTAACTATGTATGTATTAGCTAAAAATTTGAACAAATCGGTACATTTTTCGTTTAGAATTTGCTTGTAGCATAGACTATTTTTGCAGTGTTGAAAGTAGGTTAATTTTAAATACGTCAACGATTTCGATTTGTAAACTTCTTGTGAATATGAAGTAAAAAAGAAAACGTATTTAATAAATTAATTAAAACAGAAATTCTATTATTTTGTAATTTTTTTTTTACCTAAATTTATGTTGTATCGAAAAATTGAAAAAAATATATTAACCGTGCAAATTTGAAATTAATTATTTTATTATTATTTCTTAAACAAGTTACTATCATAGGAAAATTTGATATCTTAAATTCAATACTATATATCCTTATAAAATATGACTAGATAAATTTGAATTTAATACGTTTACTTAATCTTAAAATGAAAACAACCAATAGATTAATAATTGAAACATCAGAAATATAGGTAACAATCGCATTCGCGAATAATATTCTAACAATTGATTTTTGTCCCAAGTACCGTCAAATTCTATTCTAAAATTTATAAACTATTTAATTGTCTCACACAAAATAAGAAGTATATCGTTAGATGGAAAAAACTGCTTAAAATTTTTACATGGAATCCAGCGAACCCGAAATTATCAATTCATTTTTCTCAGAAATCGCTAATGACTAGAAATAAATGATTCAAAATGTGATTATGAATAAGTTGGAAGTAATCGAATTCAATTAACGGAATGCTTAAACCTTAGGAGTGAGTGAATGGAATATACCAAATTGCAACCTAATTGGTACTTTTCAAGTACTTAAGTTATCTCTAAATTGGAATACAATCAACAGAAGAAAAAAATGATTTTTAAAAATATTCTTATCCTTCTTTTTTCATCAATTGTTCTCGTTCCCTGGTATCAATGATGGCAAGATTTTGACAAGCTACATATCCATGAACAAGCGATAGTATTGTCTTTACAAGAGCAATAGGAGCAGAAATGCACGCTGCAAGTTTAAACAATCCGATACCTGCAACTGTTCGAAAAAAATATTATTATTTTGTTTAGCTTCGTTATAGATATTATCAAAAGTGAATTCGTACTCAAAGGTCCTGGAGTAAAGTGCAAGAGATAAAGTGCGGCGTAGAATGCTTCGTTACCGCAACACATTGAAAACAAAACTATTTTGTTCGAGTAATAAATTTGCATGATGGGATTAGATGACAGATCGATGAATTTATGACTACTTCTTCCTTGAAGTACAGATCTGTGAAATATTACAAAAATATAAAACTGAACGTGGCATATCATCTCAATATACCTACTAAATAAAACAGAAACACATACGTATGTAAGAATATCCAATGACAAGCTATATCAATAGCAATACTCAGTTGGAAGAGAAACATATACTTTGGATAAAATACGCATAACGTAACGAGTAATCCAGCCGTTCCACAACGATCCGTCAACTGATCTAACATACCACCGAATTTTGTGCCTGTAAAAATCAGACATGTAACATCATCCTAAATAGATGTATTTTGATGAATCATACTTTGGTTGAAAATTCTAGCTGCGTGCCCATCAAACGCATCCAACAGAGCACTAATAACGTAACAAAAACAGGCTACTACATGGTTGTGGGGCATGAAGTAGAACGAAATCAGTGCTAGAATAATTCTGGCATAACCTGTAAATAAATACGATTTTTCATTGATTATTTTGTTCGGAAAACAGGGCGAATATAATTCAATATTCACTTACCGATTATGTTTGGAATGAAGAGAAAAATATTCTTCGTTTCCGTTGGATTCATGACCAAGTTCAAACTGTAAACAGAAAAAACAAGGAATATTAATCTAATTAAGGAACAGCAATTGAAAAAGAAGCATAATTTTAAATGATAAGAATTATCAACAGAACTTCTGAATTCTATAGATAATGCTTAGGGATAAAAAAAACAATCGCATCAGCTACCGGTTATTTCAATACAAAAGAGATTTAATTAGTTGAGTATTTAGGTACATTTATTTACCTGTAAAATTTTTTGAAATTCTAAAAAATCTATTTTTCCAGCGAAGAGACGCTCAAAATTAAATTATAGGTTTTGATTTGAACAGCTGATTTTCCTTTTTTCAAATGTTACCAATTTGAGAGGTTTAAATTTTATAAAAACGGGAATTTTGTATTTTAGTTTTGGTGAACAGTGCATTAAAATATTTTACTAGCGCTACCTATATTTTTGGTTGAAAAGGTTTATTTCATATCACAACAAATCAAACAACCATGTTTCAATTTTGAAAATCGTTCCTGATGGCGGGAGTCATGACAGTAGTTTTTTAATTTCACTTCCCATAACTTTTTTACCTATGGTAGTAGAAAATCCGAATTATTCTTGTTTTGACTACCACGTCTGTTTTGTTTTTTATAGATTTTATTTATTTAATTTTAATATAAAAATTTGTTGAAAAATGCTAATCGCCGGTGTAATATAATGGTAACATCTTTTATTTTCATATTTACCTATTTCTCCGCGTACTTATTCGCAATGTTGATTGTGCGTTAATTTTGTGTTCAAAATTTTTTGCAATCTCCTTCGATTCTTCTGAAAATTACGTTTTTGTTATTTTTCAAAATCTCATCGTATATTGGTAGAGATTTTATCATTTTTTCGAAATAATTTTTCAGTGCCGCTCGCCTATAAGTGATAATTGTGATGTGTGTTGTTTTATAATTGTTTATCACCTAACGAACTTTGTATCAGTGCACGATAGATTAAAATTGTTTTCAAAACTGAAGAGCCAGTTCATGAACTTTTGAAAAAACTCGAATGAAAATTGACTATGAAATTTTAATGCGAGATGCAGTGATGCCTTATTTATTTACGCTACCGTTTTCGTGTACGTTCATATATGCGTACCAAGGATAATTTCGAAGATGGTTTACCAACCTGTATTCAATTCTAAGACAGCCAATTTTTGCCAATGAAATTCGGTACTTAATATTGGTTAAATTTTGTTGGCAGTTTTAATCGTTTCCGATTAACTTTCATTTATGGTATGAAGATGATGAAATCATCGACGAAAACTAACCCTGTACCTTTCATTGTAGCTACATACCTAAGATACAGATAAGTGTTACAAATCGTATTAAAATGATTGATGTTTTTCAGAAATGATCTCATAATGGATCCGCATAGATTTTTCGGTCATCGAAACTCTTATTACTATCCACCAATTAATCGTCCGGAAACGTACTTTCCACCGAGAGAAATCGATGAGCGTTTATATCGTGTTCGTCACGAATCGTACTATCTGCCAGTACCTAATAGAGAATTCGTCGACGTACCTCCACCTCGAAGACGAATACCGCCACCGTATGTCGAACCTAACGAAAGATTATACCGAACAGTTCGTCGTAGTTCGCCTTCACCATCACCACCACCTCCCCAAGTTCATCATCATCATAAATCTCGTAAAAAGTCTAAGAAATCTAAAAAACGATCTCGTTCGAAGTCTAATAGAACTCCAGAATACGACGATGATAACCATTATGAGTACGATAATAAAACCAAAGACCCGGAAATATTTTCAAATTCGTTGAAAAATATATCCGACGAACACGACTCGTTCTCTGATGCCGATTTTAATAGCCCGCTGGGTGAACAAGACTCGCAAGAGCATCAGCAAGATGATTCTATAGACGCTAGAAAAGATATTAGACCCCCTATTCCTAATAATCAAGAAGTTAATGAACGATCTTTTCAAAGTTATAAGTTATTAGTTGATCCGTCGTTGAAACCTGGTAGCAATAAGCTATGCAGGTTGGATGGTGTTAGGTATGATCCTGCTGTACCAAATAATACTTACGCAGCTGTTCAAGTTCGAGATCCTCGATTCCCAACCAAAATTCGCCCCAGAGTGGACCCGTTAGATTTACCAGTACCGCAATTTAAAGTGAGTAGTTTTCTCAACCGTTTTATGCTTATTTGTGGGTTAAACGATTTTGATGAATTTCATTTCTTATCAGCGAATGAAAAACAGAGTTTGTTGAGTGTTTTTAAGAAAAGTTTTTTTTTTCATTTTTAGGTTGATGAACATTACATCGGCGAACCTCCTCCTTTAGAAGTTACAATTTGCAATTTGAACGACAATATTGATAGGACATTTTTATCAGAAATGGTAAATTTGAAAATTCACTAGTTTTATTTTATTTTATTGATATTTATAGAATCATTTATTCTAACAAAAACCTATGAATTCTGAAAAATTATTTTATTTATTAGGTTATGAAATTCGGTGATGTGGACGATCTGTACATTTATCATCATCCAGTTTCAAACAAACACTTGGGATTAGCACGAGTGATATTTGCGAATGTAAAATCAGCCAAGGAATGCGTCGAAAAACTGAATAAAACTTCTGTGATGGGCAAAATATTAAAAGTCTTTTTAGACGCTTTCGGTAAAGACTGTATTTTGAAATTATTCCATCTGCGAGAATATTCTAACCTTAAAATATCGTTGCAGGCGAAGAATGTAAAAAATTATTCGACGAATTTACTAACGTGGTGCCTCCAAATAAAACGAACGCGACTGTATCGAAAGACGGTAAAGATTCATCGTTGGTTGATCCAAAAACGAAACACCCGTCTCCAAGAAAATCGAAAGAAGACGAAAATAAAAATAATCGTCCGCAAATTCAAAAAATAGCAGTGAATAATATACAAGAGAAAAGTTACCGGGAGTTTTCGACTCCCTCTTCAGTGATAAGTGAAATTAGTTATAAAACGTTTAAAAGTGATAATGGTAATTCTGAGTATAGTTTTCAAAGCAGCGGCTATCATTCGGGCTCGCATAATTCTACGCCGCTTGATAACTCGATGTCTGGCTTGAAGCTTAATAAGCCAGGTAAACGAACGATGGGTTGAAATAAGATGTTTTTCTGTTTGCAGCATTATGTTAATAATTGTTGTTACGATTCGTAGACGGATTGAAAGTGCCGGTTGTTCCTGCGGTATTACCGATTCCTTGCGAAACACCTCATTGGCCTAATGACCATTTAGTCGAACGTACGGAGAAAGAAGAACGAGATGAGGAGGAACAACGTCAATTAGATCTCGACACTAGGATCGAATTGTTGCTAAAAGGGCAAGTTGGCGGCGGTATCGAGCCAGCTTTCTATAAAGTCGTCAGAAAGTCGTTGGATAGCGATGAAATGTCCTTCAAGAAATTCGACGGCACGTTAGACGGATATCCGTTACCTTCTCCTCCTAAAGAACCCCCATTACCACCTCCTCCGCCGCCACCACCTCCTCCAGAAGAAGATATGGATAAACCGTTATCGAGACCTCCGTCTCCTTTTCTATCCAAAGAAGTTTATTTGGCATGCCACCAAAGGGCTATTGAATTAGCAGAAAAGGCCAGAGAAGAGGAGAAATTGCAAACCACTAAATTTTTAGAAAACGTTATCAGAGGTACGAATAGTAGATAATAGAAAGAAATCTTTCATCGAGTTGTTAATTCGATAACGATTTTTTTTTCCAGATAAATTACACCGTTCGGGAGACTCGAGTGATGACGAATTCGGTAGAATCGGCTCTATACGTAAAAAACGTGCCGGCTCGGACGCCGCTTCTACGCCCGTGCAAGATGAAGCGGACGACGATCGAATGAGTTTGTCTAGTTTGAGTTCGAACGAACAAATAATCGAACAACCGTTACTGAATCAGAATGAAATGTACACGAATATCGCTTATCCAACTGATCTCATGAGTTTGCCGCCACCGGCGACTCCGCAAATCGCCGGAGGGCCTCCGATCTCCAATCCCCTAATACCATCTCTGTATCAACGTTCGACCGCCGCTCAAATTTCACCAGCTCGCGCGGCCCTAAGACCTTTGCATATTACAGCTTCGGCAATCGCTGCCCGTATACAGCCGCCATTTGCCACAATGCATACCTTAGTTCCTCGAGCGCCGATGCAACCGCAGTCGCAGTTCTACGGCGATCATTTTGCCGCCGTGTCGTTCTGGAGTCAACCTCAAAGAGCGTATGCGCCAGCTGCGTCGTATTTCTCGTATAATAGTACGTTCAGTAGTCTACCTTGCACGAGTAAACCGCCTCCCAATTTCATACCAACCAATCACGTGGCTGCTGATAATTTCTACATCAACGATGAATATTCCGATTCTAAATTAAGGGATGATAAAGCCAGCGCGATGCCCGAGTTGGATTCGAGAATAATCAATAGCCCGCATTATAAGACTATCGAGTAGGTGAAATGTATTGAGAGATATTTTTCGAAGGTAGATATTAATTATAATTTGGATTTGTTTTCTTAGGGGTATCGTGTACGAGGTGATTCACGAAATGAAACAGATTTTAAAACGAGATATTACGAAAAGAATGATCGAAGCTACTGCTTTCACAGCGCTCGATGTGTGGTGGGAGAAGAAAGAAAAATCTGCTAAAGTTCGTTGCATTCGATTCTATTATTTTAATCATTCTGTCATAGTGCAGGAGCCACATCTGGTGAAAAATGGCCGAGAGGATTGAAATCTGGGACCGGTCCCAAAAGTTGGTATACATAGGCCCTTCCTCAAAAACACCCATATGCCGATTCGCCGATGCTGCTTTCAAGCACAGCGAAAGCTCCAAATTTTTGTGAACTTTCAGATGAAAAGGTTGAAAGGTGAAATTGGAGTATAAGTATAGGATTTTTCATGCCGAATCCGAATATGGTAGTCTCAACCCCTAGGTGCTGCCAAAGGGTTGTTAGACTGGGTAAAAGGGCGTGAAAATCAGGTATATTCGCCTTATAACGAACTTGAAAAAATATTGATCGTTAAAAATGACTTTTTCTCGCGCAATTTTTCTTACTGAGTCCGATGGATGTCTGCCAACCTCCAGGTGCTGCCAAAGGGGTGGCAGACCGGGTCAAAGAGGGATGAAAATAGCGAAAAGTCGTACAAAATCTGGTATATTTGCCTTTTAACTGATTTAAAAAAGAATTGATCATTGAAAAGGGTTTTTTCTCACGTAATTTTTCATACTGAGTCCGAATATGGGGTGGTCTGTCAAATCTCAGGTGCCGCTATACGGGTGACAGTGTTGGTCAAAGGGTGGAAAATCGCTGAAATGGTTGAGAAGTGAAATTGGTATTTGGTGTCTACAGGATTTCTCACGCTGAATCCGAATATGATGGTCTGCCAACCCTCAGGGGCTGCCAAAGGGGTGGCAGACTGGGTCAAAGGGGATGAAAATTGCGAAAAATCTGGAAAATGTTGCAAGAAGTGCAGTATTTTCGAATATACCTGATTTTGTACTATTTTTCGAGATTTTCGCTCTCCTTTGACCCCGTCTGTTACCCCAGTCATAAGGCGAATATATTTGATTTTTCGCGATTTTCGCCCCTTGAACCCGGTCTGACAACCCTTTGGCAGCACCTTGGGGTTGTCAGACTATCACATTCAGATTCAACGTGAAAAATCCTGTAAGTAGGCACCAATTTCATCTTTCAACTTCTTCATCTGAAAGTTCACAAAAATTCGTGAACTTTGAGCTTTCGCTTTACTCAAAGCAGCAATGGCGGATCGGCAGACTGGTGTTCTTGAGGAAGAATTTATGTAGACTAACTCCCTCTCGGCCATTTTTTACCAGGTCATAAATTGTTTATTCGATCGAGCATGGATTTTAATTTATATTTCAATTCAGCAGGATACAACATCTCATAAGAAAGTCCGAGAAGAACCAGTTTGTCCGAATACTGCGGCTAATTTGAATCAAATCTTAGATTCCGGTCAAGACGGTCTGGATAATTTGGCGATGAGTGGTCTAGGCCTCGGTTTCAGAGCTTCCATTCCTAAAATGCCGTCCTTCAAAGTAATTTCATCAAAGAACTAAATTTTAACTCTCGCATACCGAAGAAATTAATATTCGATGTTTTACTTTACCAATTTCAGAGGCGAAAACTCGAACCTCCGCCTAAGTATAAAAAGTCATACAAAGAAAATGACGGTAGTGATCAAGAAGAATTTGTGCAGCATTCTGATGCTGAATCTCAAGTAAAATATTTTTTCGTTGGCTGGTTTTTAAAAAAATATATATACTCTACTCCATCCATTCGTTTTTAGATTGATTTAGACGATGGCGAAAGCACTCACATGAAATCTAAGAGATTCTCGATGATGGGAAGCAGAAAAGGATTAGAATCCAGTGAGACATCTGGTCTATCGACAATATCATCAGAATCGGAAGACGATTTCATGTCATCAATCAGTTCATCATCGAAATGGGACAGTTCATCCGAGGACGAAATCGACGAACGACGTGACAGAGTTAAGCACGACAAAGAATCGAAAACAAATTACGATTCGGATGCTGAAAGCGTTGAATACCAGGAAGCGAGATCGGCTTTAGATTTATTAGAATTAGAAGATTTCAACTTTATTAGGTTTGTAGATCAAAAGAATTTGATGAATGTAATATTCGTGTATATTTACTGGGATGGTTTTATTTGCAGAGAGAAAACACCCGATGGAAGAAGCACGCCACTCCCTGAAAGTGATGTTGATTGGAGTGAAGATAGCGACGATGAAGCTAGTGAATCAGAACAAGAAGAAAAAGACAAAGGTTTAGATCATCTAACGTTAGCGGAAAGAATTGCCCTTAAACGTAAAACAGAACAGAAAGTTGATAATGGTTTGTTCTCATTCAAGAACCAATTTCCGTTGAATTACGACGAATATTACGTACATTCTTCTTTTACAGTTGCCGTCAAGAAAATTAAAATCGATTTGTCAGAATCAGAATCTTCGCCTACGACTCCAATTAAAGAAAACATCGAACCAGTATCCGCCAAGACAGCTGGTAATCTATTTTTCTGTTTCACGAAGATATATCGTGTTTCTATTCTATTTTCAAACGAAAAATCATTTTATAGCCGAAGAAGAAAGTGTCGCGTTTGTCGACATGGAACATTCGTATTGTCTGCCTCGTTCCAATAGTCAAGAAGATGTTGAAGCTGAAAAACCATCAGCGGTGCCCAACTTCATGGATCATGATTACGCTTCTTCGCCATTGTCACCGCCGCCAGTTCAAGTCCCATCTAAGAAAACACCTTTGAAAGATCGTAATAGAATTGTTAATCATCATAAGGGTCATGAAAAAGATTATATACCTGAGAAGAAGTGAGTATCTGGAAATTACGATGATGATTGTATCGAGCCCTTTATTTATATGAATGATTTTGTAGGAAACCACCCGAACCGGTAACATTTGCTAAAAGAAGCATGCAAGAAGAGGCCAACATATTGTTCGAGTTCTTGACTGATGGAATCGATGAAGAGGATATTAATTATATCAAGAAAAAACACGAAGCATTGGTTTCCAATGATAACTCGTTCTATTGGCTGTACGAAACCAACTGGGTTTATCATCCTCATATCCTTTTATACTTTATTTTAAAATACAATTTAATTAAGCAGGAGTTGAGAAAGGACATCATTTGATTGGTCAAATGATGTTCTTTCTTGTTAAAGAATTTGTTTCGAATTATATTCCTTAACTCCTGTGCACCTACTTATATAAATCGTGCGATTAAGAAAAACAGCAGCGATGGGACAACTATCCATAAAACTGGTTGCGCTAGAACAGAAGGATATTACAAAATTGACAGTAAACAAAAAGCAAAACACAAGGTGATTAGTGATATTTCACGCCTATTTAATTGTTTATTCGTTTACGTAAATTAACTTTCTGTGTACCTAATTAGGTTCAACACATGCTTGGTTCTTCGGGTGTATGGGAGCCATCAGATGATTCAAAAACGAAAACTATTGCTGGAAAGATGGTGTCTATTTCAAGAGAAGCTCGTAGCAATCAAAGAAGACTGTTGACCGCTTTCGGCGGTACATCTGATAGTGATTTGTTGAAATTCAATATTCTCAAGGTATGTAAAAAGAAATTCGAAACTTCGATTTTTTTCGCTTTACCTAATCATGGTTTGTTTATTTCAGTTCCGAAAGAAGCAGTTGAGGTTTGCAAAGTCCACTATTCACGATTGGGGTTTATTCGCTATGGAACCGATCGCAGCCGATGAAATGGTTATCGAATACGTCGGGCAAAAAGTTCGTGCTATTGTGGCTGATATCAGAGAACGGCAGTACGAAGCTACTGGTATCGGAAGCTCGTATTTATTCCGTATTGATTTAGAAAACATCATCGATGCTACCAAATGTGGAAATTTGGCTAGATTCATTAATCACAGTTGCAATGTAAGTTGGATACTGCTTTACTGCATTTTTTTAATGAAATTTGCTCAAACATTCTCTGTTTTGATTACAGCCAAATTGTTACGCCAAAGTCATTACCATCGAAGGACAGAAAAAAATTGTAATATATTCGAAACAACCTATTGGAGAAAACGAAGAAATTACTTACGATTACAAATTCCCTATAGAAGATGTTAAAATTTCTTGTTTATGTGGCGCTCAGGGATGTCGAGGATTTTTAAATTAATTTTATTCATCATGTACAGGTAAGGTACTTTCTTACGATACAAAAATTGATTCCAAATAATTTACGAGTACTTATTTTTGTTTTAACGATTTGCAGGAAATCATCGTTTTACATGTTCCTATCTTTCTTCTGTTTGTTCATATTGCCTACCTGTATTCATAAACACTACAATTGGTATGAAACCAATCTGAAATTAAATTACATTACCAATGATATCCGTTTGAGAGGACGTAAAATGTATTTAACAATTGAAAAATTTGCTGTCCTTTGTCTTTTGTAAATCTGTGTACATGAATTAATGTAAATAATTGTAATGATTTTCTTGTATATTATTCAGCGCTCTTCCCATTGTAAAAGTCTCACCCCCTCCTCCAATAATCAATTGTTCTATAGATGCTTTTTATAATTGCTGTTTTGTTATTTTGGTTACAATACCATTCTGTAGATAATTTGATTCTTTTTTCTACTTTTAAGTTTTTTTTTGATACATCAATACGTCAAGAATAAATTGGAAATTTTGACATTGTTCGGTAAATTTAATTTTACAAGTTTAACTTGAGAAAGCATACTTGATTTATGAATTCATGGTTTAAAGTTGGCTTCAAAGTAGTAAAAATTTACGAGTGTTACTTGTAGAAGTGTTAATTTTGAAAACCGTCATTGTTTGAAATTGTTAAACAATAAATTTTTTCGTCGCAATACGCAATTTCATTTCTATTTAGAGAGGAAATCATGAAGAATTTATTTGAACTTTTAAATTTGTAAGACTAAAACAGTCTTAATTATGTTTAATTTTAATGATATAATTTTTCGATGTAATCATCAAATAATTTCTTAATAATTTTGCGTGTAATTCAACATTTATTGTAATTATCATTTATTAGTTTTGTGAAAGAATTCAATTATTTGAATAAATGGTATTTTTTAATTAATCGCTTTATTCAGACGGTCAAACAGTATATAAAAAAAAATTATTCGTAACTTTCAAGAAAATTCATTTTAATAACATACGCAATACAAAAAGTTGCTCAAATCGCATACTTGAAACCCTCGCCGCATAAATACGGCGAAGCTCTGGAAGAATATCGCTTCGAAACTTTCTTCGCATTATAATTTGATTTTTAACAACCACGAATACAATGTTGAAGAAAATTTTTCAAAAGACACGAAGGTGAACTAAGGAAAAAACCGAAATTCATTTTTTGGAATCCGATTGAGGTTGTTGTATATCTAACTGATGCTGAGCTATTTCTGAAAGAAATGACTGAACTTGTTCGTGTAGAATTTCGCCATGTCTTACTTCTTCCCTAAGTCTTTCAGCAGCTGTTTG
The DNA here is from genome assembly GCA_900064475.1 of Pseudococcus longispinus. Classification (NCBI taxonomy): domain Eukaryota; kingdom Metazoa; phylum Arthropoda; class Insecta; order Hemiptera; family Pseudococcidae; genus Pseudococcus; species Pseudococcus longispinus. Next base: position 19,137 of record FIZU01052494.1, read on the forward strand.
GTTTTCTTGTTCCAGTCTTCGAAGACCTGCAACCTAAATTTGATACGTTTTTAAATGATAACGCGACAACAAAATCAAGTAATTTAAACGCAATTTACTTGTAATTCTAAGGATTGTTCGTCATTTGGCAACGATTCAATAACAGCATCAATATCCCTCGCAGTTCGGGCTATTTGCATCGCGAATAAATGCGCATAATCTGTATAAAAACGTTTACAATAGTTACAATATGAATGAAGTAGTACGTGGATAAATTCATAGCCAAAATACCGAAATATACCTTCCTGTTGTTGAGGAGTTTGAGAACCATTACGATCGAAAGCAGCAAATTTGCTGGGCGGTGCAAACTGTTGTAAGATACCAATCGCATTACAAAAGTTCTCTGCTTGCTGCAAATCGAAATCAAATCGTAACGCTTATATTTATTTTCGTGAAACTCAAAATCAGTTTGATACGTACTTGATTAACTAAATCTTGAAGCTGTGTTAACCTATCTGCCATTTTTGAAGAATAAGCTGTAGATGGTATCTGTAAAAATTTCTAATTGAGTATGAAAGGAGATGAAAACAAAATTACAATCACGATCAATTAAAATACGTTTATGAAAATTGTTTCGTAGCGGAAGATGGAAAATTTGGAAAAACTTGGGTTCTGTTGATATTATTTTTGATAAATCGAAGTTTACAGTTTTATCCCCTCATGTCCCGTTCGACGGTCCATCCACAACCCACTCTATCTAACAGGCCGGAATACAGAAAATTGGCAACAATGTTATCAGTCCCAAAGTAACACACAGTTATATGGAA
>FIZU01052495.1:0-16503 GCA_900064475.1 Pseudococcus longispinus
GGGAGGTGTAAAAACTCAAATCGCAACTTTTTGGGGCTGTGCTGGGTATGCCACGCAGGTGGCACTATCCAAAAATGGCCAAAAACCACGTTTTTTTCGAAAGTTACCCCACTTTGAAGCCCCCTAGCTTCGCCCCCTTTGAGCTAGAGGTCTAAAATTTTTCATGGTTCGTCCCCATATTAATATAAACCACTCCCTTGAGTTTGGTCAAAATCCGAGGTATGTTTTTTTTTCGTGCTCCACCATAATATCCATGCCCAAAAAAAAATGATGAAAATGACAATTTTTTGTAGATTTCTCCATTTTCTCCAATTTTTTGAGAAATTTTGCATCATTCTTCAATTTTGATTGATTATTAAATTCTGCTAAAATCCCTCCACTTTTTTGTTATTCGTCATTTCCAATGATCTGAAATCAGCTGCGATTTGAAACCTCAAAACGACCCAATTCAAATTGCATTATTTTCGAGATAACGGATCTGGGTCATCTTGCCATCGTACCAAGTCTCGATTTACGATCCAACGTAATCCCTCAAGATAAAAAAATTTTCCGCTACGTAATCGTTCGATCGCTCATAAAGACGTGAAAAACAACGCAACGTTGGATGCTACCGCTTGAAAAAAAGTTATTAAATTTAATTTCGTGTCCCGCATACGCTATGTGCTTTATTTATTATGGAATACGTCGCAAAAATACTCATTAATTATTATTCGGCAAAGATGATAACCTATCTGTAAGGTACGTTATAAATTCTGCCATATTGTAAGCACTTGCGTATGCGACTACGTCAATAGTTCGAACCGTATTGCAAAACCGAAGCTCAAAGCTTCACCTTTGAAGTACATAGTGTGCGAGTAGGTTCGACGCGGATTGCATATTTTGACTCGTCGATTAATATTGACGGCAGTGATAATAATTGTCGAATAGTTCGTACGAATGGTAGCATGCCTAGTAAAATGTATTATTACAAAGTGTTTTTGCGATCGATGGGATTCGGGTATGTTTTCGTGGATCCTCTGGAGGTCAGTTTTTTTCAATATTAATTTCCAACTAAGCTGGAAAATTTTCTTTTCGTTGTCGTAAAATTCCTAATAAGTTCGTCGATCTTAAACCAGGAAATAGTGTAAAAATACCCAAAGATGTTTTCTCGTCTCGAGTTAGAACTGCAGTTACGGTATCTTATCGTAGGTAAATTACGAAGCTTTATAATTACTAGAAAAACAAAAAAAATGGTGTATTTTTACAAATGAAACCAACTTTATGTTACGTCAACAAAATTGTATTTCAAGTTGACACACCTTCGCAGTGTACCGAGTACTTGTACCTAATCAAAATAAAAAAAACAGGTGAATCTACCGTATGACATATCAGTTTATTATCTCGTATCAAATGAGAAATAAAAAGGTTATCTAATCGTCAACACCACTGACGTCACTTTTTAATTCATTAAGATTTCGAAAAATTTCTGCGTTTTGGTGGAAAATTTGATGCGTTTGTATGAGGTAGGCATCTACGTAGGCATGTGTTAGTCATCATACATCTGGTTTGTTTCGTGTTTTTTTTACATCGGTGGAGAAGTCTTCAAACTTGAAATTATATGCACGTAGATTGTGTAGAAAATTTAAGAGTGGGAGGTGGATCAAAATATAGATGGTACCTTTGTTTTCAAAAAGTTGGCATTTGGTTTTTTTTTTAGTATGAACTGAAAGATAATTTTGGCGAAGGTGGAGTCATCAAAAATTGGCCTTGGGGGCGATCAGGAGCGGGTTTCGGGAGTGGAAACATCCCTATTTCTGCATATAAAGGGGTAGGGGTATGTTTGGGGTCGTTTTCATATAATTCGAACTTCCTAAACTCGAATCCGCCATTATTTTCTTGATTGAAAGTAAAGAAGTGGTACAATCGTAAAATTTGTGTCACAGAAAATAGTCAAATTTTGTAAGCACAAAGGTAAAATCACAATTTTTCATTTTTTGAGCTCTCTAGGGGTGGCCAGTTGAGCCAAGAATCATGTCTTAATTATAATTCGAACCTCTTGAACCCGAATTCGAAGTTATTTTCTCGATAGGAAGTAGGAAATTCTCGTAAATATCGAATTTGCTCAGCGTAAAATGCCCAATTTTTGCATTAAATTGACATTTAATCGGGGTTCTCATTTCCTAACACTTATACCTTCAACCGATTGAAGTATATGACCTTTTTTTAACCTAATTCGAACCTCCTAAACTCAAATTCGAAGATTTTCACAATTATCGAATATGCATGCGTAAGTGATCGATTTGTGCTTAAATTGATAGCATTTATAATTCATTTTCAGAAGAACAGCTGTTCCCCAATTCAAAATAGAAAAAAAATTATAGATTAAAAATTGACTGATTTTCACCGTTCTACAACTTTTGTTCGAAACTTTTTTTCGTATCTTCAATTTAGCAAATTTTTTCACCCGGGTGTCCCCAAAAAAATTATGTTGCAGTAAAAAATCACGATGCAACAAAAAACTTGAAACAAAAATTGTAGGGTATTAAAAATCCATCATTTTTTATTCTGAAATTTTTTTCCTATTCTGCAGTGGTGAGAAGCCATTCTTCTTAGAAAATAGGAAATTATGCATAAAGAGATGCAAAAAATTTTACAAAAATTGACCATTTTCTGCGGCACAAATTTCACGATTGTGCCATTTCTCTGCTTTCAATCGGGAAAGTAATGATGGATTCGAGTTCAGCAGGGTCGAATTATATGGAAATGATATCCTAATACCCCCTCCTGCTCACCCCCAGGACAATTTTTGATGGCCCCTTTCCCCAAAAATTTTATTTTCATTCATATTATAAAAGAAAAACCGCATGTTAGCTCGTAGTCAAAAAAAGAAGTATGCTCATCTTTTTTGTCCTAACCCCTTTGATTATTATAGTATTCCAAAATTTGCCATCAAGGAAATGGAATCACCCCTCCCCTCCCCTCACTACCCAAACCTCTCCTATTTCACAACTCTATTAAATCAATTTTCTGACAAAATTTCGCTAAACAAAGCAAATTTTCTCGCTGATTAAAAAAATTAGGTAAACATCAATACGTGCGTAAATTTCGCCATTATTTTTCCAATTTTAATCTCGATTTATTCGTTGAAAAACTCGTTCAGGCTTAGGTATTTCACACCCGAAGAAAAACATAAAAGCTTCGACGAAAGAAAAAAAAAATTCGTCATAAAATCGGCGTTTGAAAAGATTGATTTATGACACATTTACGGTGTATAGCACTCGGCGATTCTAAAACCCGATTAGCACCCGTAGAAGGTCAATAAACGGCTGCGCCGCGTGCTTTCTTCATTATTAAAATGAACCGTTTATCGGTGTTAATTGAAGAGAGCGCGCTCGTGCCAAAGTGATAATCGCACCAAAGATGTAAAATTGGCATAAAAATGGAAATTTCTTTTATCAACGTATATATTAAACATCTCTTTCCCTCGTTAAATACCATACCAGTAAACCACCTACATCTGCGAATGCATTCCTGCTACCTATTTATGCACGCTAATCTGTAATCTGGCGTGAGTCTTGACAGCCATCGAGATGCCTGATGCAACCTTCACGCTGACGAAGAGTCCGTCGGTTCAATAGGTTATTTAAATAGTTGCCATTTTTCAGGGGGGGGGGGGGAATTTTTACTTTTCGATTGATTAATAATAGGTAAATAGGAAAAGGGACCTTGTAATTGTAAAATTTTACACGATCAGCTCTAAATATTAGATATTAGATATTTTTTTAGGTATTGTATGCGGTATAATTGAAATACTTATGTTTTGACGCTTGTTTGATGCAGGTCATTGCTACCTTTATTACGCATTTGAATTCGATAAATGTTGGTATGTGTCAAGGATACTCGGCTGTTCTTCTTCCTCAGTTACTTAATCCCGTCGACGATGGAGATGATGTATTGGTGGTTAATTCGGAAGAGGCGTCGTGGATTGGTAATTATAATCATTGAGTTACTCCTCTGTACACCCTGGAATCACTCCTTTGAATCTGGAATATGCGTAAATGAACTTGAAGAGCTGGAGGCGTGAATATAAAATGATTTGGATAAGAAAAAATGGCAGTGAAATGGTTGAATTCTACTGGGTGTATTTTGTCGTATTCGTAAATTGAAATTGCGATCAAAATGTTTTGAAATTACAAAAAAAAATTGGTAAAATTGCTCATTATCAGTGGCGTGCATAACTCGAACTAAAAGTTTGTAAGAAAAATTATTGATTAACAAGACGAAAATTATTTTTAGAAATGGAATGTATCTGGCACGTCATAAAAATCACTTAAATATTGAGAGATAAATAGAAAATATGATAAAAATGGTCGAAAATTCGTTAAAATTTTTGAAAATCTCGTAAAAATGATCAAAAGTTTGTAAAAATTGTCGACAATTTTGAAAAAAATGTGAGAATTACTATAAGAATTGTTGAGAAATGCTGCAAAGTGAAACGCTGAATTTTTTAATAAAATTTTTCAAAAATTGGTGGTAAGCATTACAAAAATGTTAAAAAATTATTAGAATCGTTGAAAATGTCGTAACAATTTTTAAGATTTCAAAATAATTATCGAAAAAGTTTCAAAAATTATGAATTTTATAGTAGTTTTATCAATTTTTAAGCAGGTTTCTCAATTCCAGTAAATTTTTTAACAACTTTTATAGACCCTTTTAAAGTTGTTTTTTGTATTTTTAATAATATTTGCAAAAATTTTCAACATTTTTAACGACGTTTTCCACAAATTTATTGATTTTTTCATCTGTGGGGGGGGGGGGGTAGTTTTTTGTAATTTAACTACATTTTCGACGATTTTTATGATTTTTAGTTTGTTTTTACGATATTTCTATTCACTTTTACGAAAATTTTAACAAAACCAACATTTTCGACAAATTTCTTGATTTTTTACGATATTTTCAAAAATTTGTTTCAAAAATTTCAATCATTTTAATATTTTTGTCAACTTTTTGCCATTTTTAAAAAATTTTTATACGAGTTTTATAACAATTTTTTCAATTTTAACAACATTTTGTCCAATTTTTATGATTTTTCGACTAGTTCTGTTACATTTACCATGGATTTTACCAAAATTTGAACAATTTTTATAATATTTCAATAATTTTCACAACATTTTCAAGGATTATCATGTTCAAAGCCTGATTGAGGTGAAAAGTTGTCAAGGGGATAATGGATGGGGGTTTTTGACAAAAATTACAATTAAAATGAGCCAAATAAATGTTGCAATTGAATTATTTTAAAAATACCTAGTAATGGTTTTTCTTCTTTTTTTTGATTTTTTTTACCATTTGTAATAAAATTTTTAACAATTCTACAAAAAATATGTAAATTTTTAAAGCAGTAAAAAAAAGTCGAGAAACGCATGAAAAAGTACTGAATTTTGTTAAAAATCACAGTTTTATTTTTAAAAAAATTTACCTTTGTTTTGCTAAACTTTCTATAAACAATTTTGAATCCCTTTTCTTTAAGAGGAGAGGGATTTTCATTGAAATTAAATTGAAGTCATTGTGAAGTTTTGTCAAAAAGTATGAAATTAAAAAGTCACAGTCTTGTTTAAAAGAAGTGAAAAAAAAACCTACCATTTTATAGTAATTTTTTCCAAAAAAAAAAAAAAAAAAAAAATTAAAAAAGTTATGTCATTTTTAGAAAATGTTTACAGCATTTCGAACAATTTTTGTATAGTCTCTTCACAAACTTTATGCCACTTTAAACAATTTAATCTCAATTTTTATCAAATGGTTACTTTTTTGCCATCAGTTTGTGTGTAATTTAAACAGTTTTCATACCATACAAATTTTGACATTTTTGTGACACATGTAACAATTTTTAACACATTTTCGACGATTTTTACGTAAAATTTAATGGTTTATGCGTAATTCAAACAATTTTCATGTTTAGTTGGGCTATTTTTTTACATTTTGTCATTTTCCCAATTTTATGATGTTTTTATCTATTTTTAAAGGTTTTGAACAATTTATACAAATTTTCATCGCTAGCTAATTTTTATTCAATTTTTTTAGAATTTTTAAAATTTATTTGGTCATTTTTTTTGTACTTTGGTGCAGGCCCTAGAACCCAAAATTTTATGAGTAGGACTTGCTTCAATGATTTCAATGGTTCTCAAAAATTCATGTTGTTTTGCCTTATCAATTATCACTTTTTTTTAAATTTTCCAATTTTTTCGATTGAAAATGAAAATTTTTCGGAATTTCCTAAAAATGAAAAAGTCAGTACTTTTGCGAATTTTTTAAAATAAAAATGCAATTTTGCCATCATTATTGGTAGAGGGGGGAGTTAATGTTCTATATCAGTGATTCAAGGGATTTAAGTTACGTAGATTTAAACATAAATTTGAAGCTAACGAAATTTAATCAATTTATCATTAATTTTCAGCGAGCTTGGGAGTATTATCAAATCCTGTCGGCGCTCTGCTATCCGGCTTATTGATGGACACATGCGGTCGAAAATCTACCATTTTATACACAACGATTCCTTTCGTGTTTGGATGGGCAATGATTGGCTTATCCGAAAATCTGTACACTTTATGTTTAGGACGATGCATATCTGGCTTAGCAATAGGTACGGTGTTCATTTTAAATAACTTCTCGACTCTTAACCCAACCCGGTATCTTCTAATTGACTAATCTGTATTTTTCTTCGTCTAGGTATGTCATCATCATGTTACGTCTACGTCGCAGAAATCAGCACCCCATCTAGTCGTGGTTTCCTCTCAGCATTCGGTCCAGTATTCGTATCCTTAGGCGTGCTGGTGGTTTACAGCCTGGGATACATTCTAGACTGGAAAACACTAGCTTTCATATGCTCGATAACAGCCGCAATATCGTTCGTGGCAATCTTGTTTTTGCCAGAATCTCCGTCCTGGTTGGCCACGAACGGATCGCTAGATGAAGCCACCAAAGCGTTGTTATGGTTCCGTAAAGACCAATCGGCCACCGATAACGAACTAGCAGATATTCTAGAAACTGTGAAGATATCGCGTAACACGAAGCCTCGTTCTGTCAAAGAACTAGTTCAGTATTGTCGACGAGGAGCTGTTTGGAAACCTTTCCTAATACTTGTCGGGTTCTTCGTGTTCCAAGAATTGTCCGGTATCTATATCGTACTGTATTATGCAATCGACTTCTTCGACAGAGCTGGCACACATTTCAACGACTACATCGCGTCCATAATGGTTGGCTCGTTGAGATTCCTCGTCAGTATACTGGGAGCTGTTTGTATACAGCATTTTAGCAGAAAAATCATGGCTACGTCGTCAAGTTTACTCATGTCTATAAGTATGGCTGTTGCTGCCATGTACGAGCATTGGTATTCGGAGATGGAAATTGACGCTAGACCTTTGGTATGGATTCCTTTGATAAGTATTCTGATCAACGTATCGGCCAGTATGTTGGGTATGCTGCAACTACCCTGGTTAATGATCGGCGAGCTGTTCCCGATGACTATTCGTGGTACGATGGGAGGTTTGGTATCTTCGTTGGCGTATTTGTTCATCTTCATAACGGTGAAATTCTATCCGGCTATGTTGCAAAACCTGAAAGTGGACGGGACCATGTGGATGTTCTCGATAGCCTCGTTTTTGGCCATTTTTTACGTAATGGCGTGTCTTCCAGAGACCAAAGATAAGACTTTGTTTCAAATAGAACGAGCTTTCATGAAATCCGAATCGGGCGAAAGTAAAGAGAATTTACCTAGTAGTATAATCACCCAAAATACCGTACCGACGATCAGTATATCGGTAGAATGTAAAAGGATATGACTTCGTGGCAATTTTTATGTATTTACTCGAGTGATTTTTTTGATTTCGATGACGTACATCGTTCGAACTGATTTACTTGGCTGTCTGTTTGTATAGAATTTTAAATTCTAATGCGTGACTTGGACTTGGTTGGTAGGTACGCTCGTCATCAATGTGTACCTATCCAAATGATATTGGCGAATTTGAATATCGAGTGAGAACCATTCTGGTTCATTTGCTTCCTTGTTTTGAAAAATAATAACGTGCGTAGGTATTTTGGTCGTTTCTTTCAAACATGTTTTTCTCTTTGCATTTTCCTTTTTTTTTTATGTCGTAATAAACTATTTCTTAGAAACGTGTGTAAGAGAGGAAAAAAAAAATGTTGGTGAAGAAAATCGAATGTTAATTAAAAGTATTGTACGTAAATGAATTATGTGCATTTTAAGTGTTTATAATTTTTATTTATTTAGTATAATTGGGAATTAACGTGTCCCATTTGGTTCCTATTTTTATATTATGTACGTAGTACGTGTACCTATGTAGTCGAGATTTGTGTATCTGTTAATCATAAGTATCGCCTACGTGGCTTCTGTAATGATTTTTTTCGTACTTTAATTAAACTCCAACCTTTAAAGGTGCGTTGAAATCGGAGCTAAATATATGAGTACTCGTATGATTAATAGTTACTCTACATAGCGCAATACCAAGCAACAAATGTGATAAAATATGGTTTATTTATTTGTACTACTTGATAATATTCTAAGCGTAAGATTTGTTATTGTAATATTTCATAACGTACGTTAGTACATTTTGTTTATATTTGTGTTGTGTATGAAAAATTTAATTAAAGATTTTTTATTTTTATTTTATTCGTCGATTTGTATTGAAATTATATCGAATTGGAGTTTTGGCTATCATTTAAAATGACTCAGAAATGAGAATATTTGATACACAGAGCCATACTGCTCTTTCAATAGGTAATTCTAATGATGGAGAACAATAGAACAAAATGTGTAAAAGCCTTATATTGAAAAAAAAAAAAAAAATGCAGATAGGTTCTTTCATCTTCTGCTTTTTCTAGCAGTTCTCTTGTAATTCCAGTAAAATCAGCATAATTCCTCCTTTGAACCGTTGTTATGGTGATCACATATGTTTATATTTAAAGAGACAGATCCTTTCATACTTAGGCAATTTATTCCAATTATGTCGCTTCGTATTACCGAAGATTTGGAAGAAAATGAAACAGAATCAAAGAAAGGATTAGAAATAAGGTATTGGATACATTTTTTACTATCATTTCTTACAAATTTGTACAATTCATATGATTTTATTTTCCGATTATGCAGAATAACGAAAGAAGTTCTACGTAAACATTGCATCAAACACGATCTATACACAACTCCTCACCTAAACGACGTTCTTTATCTACATTTCAAAGGTAGTTAACAATATTTACCATCGATAGCCTTTTCAAATAAGATTCGAATACATCGATAATCAAGATTTGAATAAAATTATAGGATATAATCGCATCGAGAATTTAGAAGATTATACCGGCTTGAAATGCTTGTGGTTGGATCACAATCGAATTAAAAAAATCGAAAATCTCGATCACCTGAAAGATTTAAAATGTTTGTATCTGCATTCGAACGAAATATCCAAACTGGAGAATTTATCCAATTTACAGAATCTAGACACGATAAATTTATCAAATAATTCGATCATCAAATTAGAACACTTAGGTTGGTGTAATTTTTAAACGTGTCGAGAATATCGTAGAACTATAGCCCAACCCAAGGGGTGCCAATTAGATATGTCAGACTTTGAAATGTAGCCGAGTATCATTTTTCATTGTAATTATCAAATGAATAAAAATAGAGCATTGTTCTACGATGGAAAATATTTTACGGCTTGCACTTGTTTAAATCCAACATTTGCATATTGATGTTGCAGATTCATTGCCAAATTTATGCTCGTTATACATAACGAATAATAAATTACGAAGTGTTGAAGATATTAGAATTCTGAAAGATTGCAAAAAGTTGAGCATTCTGGATGCGGCGAATAATAAACTAGAATGCGAGGATATTCTGCAGGTAGGTTTAGGTTCAGGTACTTGATTCATCGATGAGAATTTATAATCTAGTTTGGATTAATCAGTCCTTCATTAGTAATTATGTGAAAATGATGGTTCAGGTATTCAAAATTATGCCAGCTTTGAAAGTTCTTACGCTTATTGGCAATCCTGTCGTGTCAACAGAAAATTACAGAGAAAAATTCATAAAATTTTGTGTGAGTATATGTATATTTTGCAGAAACAATTCGTCATGTATGTACAGTACAGGAACTATATTATTTGTGAATTTCGATGGTGTTTAATTGCAGAAACTATTGACACATTTGGATGACTGGCCGGTGTTTGCAAAAGAGCGTAGGAAAGCTGAACAAGAAGTAAAATAAGCTTTGTACTTATTATGTTGAGAAGCTTGGATCAAAAATTCAGAATATAATCATGTTCAGAATGGCTTTAGTATTGTTTTTCATTCGTCATTACGAAAATATAACGTCTTAAAACTTAAAAGAAAAGCTTTAGCATAATATTAATTATTTTAATTAGTTTTTGGGAAATTAAATTGAAAAAATGATACTATCTGCAGCTAGCACCGGCACCGCCGGCAGCCAATTTTACTGATAAAAACACAAAATATGAACAAAACAATTTTTCGATAGAAACTGAATACAGTTACATATACGAAATATTTATTTTTTTAGTATTTTTCCCTTCTATTCGAACTCGCAAAATTAAAATCATCAAAACGAAACCTAGAATTAAAAAAAAATAAAATAAAAAAATGAAAATCTCGAAAAAAAGTAGGTATTTGCCACACTCTACCTATTTTTATTCGAATACTTTACTCGCACTCGGTGTTTGGCGTTCCATGCGTTTTATAACGTGGTGAATGGAGTTCTTTGAAATTTCGGTTTTTTCCTTTCTTTTTTTCATTTTTTTTTTGTTAGTATTATTTTGATTGCAAGTGTGAAAGAAGATAGCCGCGCCCTGGTTGTGTCTGAATTAGTGAATTGTTTAAAGTAATTAATTAATTAATAAATATTCGCGGTGTGATTGTGGAATTACTTATTTTCTCGAATATAGTTTTAATATATCGGCGCAATGTTTAGTATATATGGTTTGTGTTGTGTTAGTGCTTGATACACGGCAAAACGTTACCTCGCCTTAAAAAGAATACTGACAGTTGGCTTCTACTCCATAATTAAGGTAATTGTAATTAAAACCGTAATATCGAATATATACTTATAATATTGAATTCGGTATTCGGTGTAATCGCAATAAGCGCTTATTTCGTTAATCATCTTACTAATTATCGTGCAGCAAATGGCCGAATTGTATGACATAGGTATCGCGACAACGTTCTATCTAACAAGCTGGAATTAACGATAATCGTCGTTATTTTTAATACGGCTATTCATTTCCATTCCTTATACGTGCCCATTTCTGACCATCGATAATGAAATTTTGTTTTTCATCGATTTATTATACGTAATACGATTAGTAAGTATGTATAGTTTTTTCCATGTTAATTAACTGTACGCTGAGTGTACAGCGTTAAACCTGAATATGACTGTGTACCGTACATTCTGTTTATTTGATTGTTTCATTTCCGTAAGATTAACACCATTTGTTATCTAAACGTTTAACAAATTGACGTACTATTCTTCTCGTGTGTGTTTGTATTGCAGTACTTTTTTTTTCGAGTGTTTCACTTTCTACGACCTCATATTTCCGTTTTCATCGTTCACGTTACGTGTTTTTTGGGTATGATTTTGCAAACTAAATCGACGTTCCGATGGATTTATTCAATTCTTTGAAGTTGATTCGTGACTCGAACCGTACCAATGGCTGTCGATTTGCCCAAAGTGTTATCTACTGCTTTTCTGCTTTTCCTATATGAATGGTGTGTTGGTATTATCGTATTTGTATCTGGTTTCGTGATATTTCGCTTTGATTTGTTTTTCGAAGAAGTGGCTTGATTCTGTTATCAAGTATGCAGTCGTTGAGCGATTTATTTTTATCGTTTGATAAGCTTATTTGAGGTAGTTGTTGTAACAGTGATAATTTTATTGCGATATTTTTAAACAGACTGCCCTAGAAATCGTTTTGGAAATTCATCGATTCGTCATTCGGTGGGCCCAGTTTCGGTGCATTCGAGTCATACTTGAGCCTTGGATCGATATCGATCGAGTTATTTGAGATGAAAAATTGGTACATGGTTTAATCCGTAATCAGATAGGTACCTATTAGAATGTGGCTCGAGTTTGTATGAAAATTCGAAATTTTTTGATTTTTGAAAATTGGGGCAGGTATAAGGAACTTATGGTGTTTTCTTTTCATCGATTTTATTGTTTTTTTTTCCCAACCAGAATATCGCTATAATATCGATAATGAAACCCGAGGAAAATTGGGACACGGTTCGCGAACGAGGGTAAAAAAAAAAGGTCTGATAAAAGGGCCAACATACATTTACGACATTAACAACGAGGGCAACATACTTCGAGGCTGAGTAATGGTAACGTTGGAAGGATGATTTTCGGGTAAAGGGAAAAATTTGAAGGAAAAGTGACGGCCATTCTTCTCCAGTGCGGCATGTAAAACTGTTTCGCACTCTAGTCTAAAAAATCGATTTGAATACGCAAGCGCGTACCTTTATAACTTTTGCGATGACGTAAGTCCAGTAATGACGTCATTACGTTTTACGAGGTCCCTTAACGTATTAAATGAAGTAAAAAGAAACCATCTTCTTCCTAAAAGCGTCGTATCGCCTTGTAAGCTTTCACCGTTTTCGTATAATAATCGCTTTAGTGTAATAGATAATGTAAGAGATTTTTCTCTTCCTCAATTGTTGACCTTCTTTATTTTTGGATTGATTTTTGACGCGAGTGTATCATGTTGCTGGGTGTCGATTTATAGCCGATGAGGTTGATGATCTTGAAGATAAAGTGGCGTTTCGAAGACGTGGAAAGTGAAATGCTTTTTTAGCAGGGTTTCGAATTGGGTGAAAATTTGGTACAGTTTTGGCTGCCGACAGAATTATGTGCACGGATAGCGAATCATGGCGAAAAGTGTATTTTGGGAACGCTTCAATGGAATTTTTTTTCTTTCCTCGTTCATTACGGTTTAATGATCCATGCACTTTGACACAGTTTTTTAAAAGAAACAGTTTACAATGAAACGGTACATCGCAGAATACTTTTGCTCGGATGAGATTTTTGCAATACGAATTAATTCGCGATTCGGAGGATCAAAATAGGATCTGCGTTGGGTGATTTTTCTATCCCTTTCTGTTTCAAAGTTCAAGATGTACCAGTAATATTGGGTCTCGACGCGAACTTACCGTGTGTTGTATTTTTAGGTAAACGAATTTCATTCAAAAGGTCAATGGTGTTCGAAATAAGTGAAAAGAAACGGTATATTTTGTATTCATTGATGTATGAAGTTTAGAATGAAAAGGTTCCGAGGGCTGCTTTTTTTTTTTTTGATGAATCGAGTTTGTCTTTTACTGATTTTTTTCCTTTGGCTTCTGTGTCATTATTTCGGAACATGTGTTGTTAATTGACGTATTTCATATTCAGTTATGGGTACGATTGACGATATTGAATGGAAGGCGGAATTAGGACTATGTTATGAATTAGTCGCCGGCCACTGCCCTGGAGTTTATTTTCAGGATGTGATGAAAGTTTAGTTGATCAGATTTTATTGTGTAGAGAAGTTGATTCTTCAAAACACCTCTAATTATGTTATCGTTTGTTTTAGGACAATAATAGTATAATTTGACCCAAATTTTTCAATTTTTTACGTAACAGTTTCCAACAAAAAACAATTTTTTTTCAATTGTTGGTAATTGATAATTTTTTTCAAAATTTTTCGTCAAATATTCAATTTTTTTTTACAAATTTAATAATTTTTCGTACTCGAGTACCTAATTTTGTTGTTTTTCGGAATTTTTAAAATGAAAATTTGTACAGATTTCATCATTTTATAGTTTATAATGTTCGTATATCGAGGGAAAATTTTTTAACTTCTTTTTTGAACTTTGCAGCCAATTTATAAAATTGGAAAATTTTACGATTTTATGGAATTTCGCTATTTTTTTCGTTTTTTATAAATTTAAAACAGCCAGTCTCTCGATTGTAAAGTATCTGTGTTTGAATCAAGGTGCTAGATCTGAATTTTTCATGAAATATGTGCCATGAGTATCTCAATGTAACAAATTCAGATTTTAAAAAATCGCCAAACGCCGAAAAATCAACTTTACTCGCTGGAAATTGACTAATGGGTGTTTTTTGATATGCTCTTTCGCCCTAATTTTTGTTTAAGTTGAAGGGTTCTCCTTTCAAATAATTGAAAATGAGAAGAGCAAAATTCCACGAAAATTGCTTATCGTAAAAATCGAATCGTCTGTAGACGAGGAGGTTTTCCAGGAGCTTAATTTTTTTTTTAGTAAAAAATGTCATTTCATTACATATTTTGTGAATATTTCATTTCGACGAAACCTGGAATGTATGTATAATTATCAACGTGATTAACAACCCTTCTAATTTTGCTAATCTTGCAAAAGTACCGATTTTTTTAAGCTCGAGCATTCTTTTTTTTACAATAAATTTTGCAAAGAACCAAATTTTTAAATCGAGAAATCCTGCAATTTTTTTCCCTGAAAAATTTTTGAAAAAGTAATGCATTTTGTTGAAATATTATGAAAAAGTGATGAAAATGAGATAAAATCCGTATGTTTTGGTATAAGCTGAAAATGTAATGTTTTTGGGGGGAAATTTCAATGGAAAGAAGATTTGAGTTTTCGTAACTCTTTCACCCTTCGCCCTCAAAAATAACTATAAGTCAATAATTTCAATTTGAAATGTTTTTTGCACCTACATTTAGATTCTGGAAAAGTAGCAGGAAGGGAAGAAAGAACGAGAAAATGTGTCAACGTTTGAAATTATTTAGATAACGTGAAAAATTTATTCGAAAAAAGTACGAATTTTGGTTTTTAGATTTTGGCACCATCCTTAAAATCCTATAAAAGTCCAGCTTTTCGAATTGAAATTTTGTTTGCACCTTGATTATTTTTATAATAAATCAGGGTGTTCGCTGGAACAAAAAAGTACGAAACAATACGAATTTTGACAAAGCAATTCAGAAATTCGAAATTTCTTTTACTTTTATCACTATTGCAAAATTTGGGTCATTATTCAGCACTAATTTGGTTTTATCAATATTCAATTTTAAAAACCAATTTTGAGTTTTTCCATTTCAGCTTTTGGAAATTTTCTTCATTTTGAAGTATAACATTGACACTAAATCTCGTTATTACTTCATATTTTCGTGCTTTTTTCCCAAATATTTCGCCTTGTTTCAAGTTTTCAAAATTCCTGAATCCACTTCTTGGGTTATTTTGATCCCCCGCCGAAGCTTCGTCACACTGGACGAAGGGATGAATCCAAAATGCGAAATTTTTTAACTACATCGAGCGAGGAATCAAAATTTTATTTGTTGGACCTCTTCGGCCCAATTTTGATGTTATTTTACCAAAAAAAAAGTAAAAGGGTGGGGTTCGACTCAAAATTTTGGAAAATTTCAATTTTAATGTCAGTGTGAAGGTATTCTTTTGGAACTTTGGAATCTCTTTCGATGAGGTAATTTTGGACTAAAACCCCAAGGTGTCTCGGATAGATAGAAGGGATGGACCAAAGATCGAAATTTTTCGAAGTCATCGAATGATGTATCAATATGCATGTTTTTTGACCTCTCGAGTCCATATGTGACGTCATTTTACTAAAAGAAATCCAAAGGGACTGTAGGGGGCGAGAGAGGTTCTGCTCGAAATTTCGTAAAATTTCTTATTAATTATCAAAGGGTATGTTTTTCAACTTTTGGAAACTTCGAACTTTCGGTATAAAGTTCGCCGTCTAAAAATTCCAATAGGAGGAGGGGTAATCACAGTTGAAGTTAATGCAGTACGAAATTTTTCTGTCGATGTATGAAAAAGTACGAATTTTGCTGTTTCGATTTCAGTAGACATCCTGTAAATCCATTTAATCATCATCCCTTATATGGGTTCTTTCAAAAAAGAAATAAAAATTGAAAAATGTACATAATTTCTTCTCAAATATGTAGTTTTGCAGATTTGCAAGGGCGCGACGAACGGAGTGTATGCCCCCCCCCCCTAGTCAACTCAAAATTGAAAATTTTAGCAATGAGTTTGAAAATCATAAATAATTATTAATATATACTTATCTGATAAATGTAACTTCAAGTTGTAAAAAAATGATAAAATTACAATTTTTGAATGCATTTTCTTTCAAAAATTTTCGCTCTCGCTTCGCCCGGGCTCAATAAACCCATTTATTTTCATGGAATGATGCTTTGAAAATCATCTATCCAAAAAAAATACAAAGAGCGTAGCCGGGTTTAGGGGTGAATTTGACCCTAGGCACCGAATTTTGAATTATCCAGTGGAAGTTGGTCCTTATGGTCTAAAACCTCCGTGACAAAATTTTTAGCTCGATATCTCAACCCTAATCCCTTCTGGGGGGTCAAATGTGGATTTTCGTTAAAAATTTCTATTTTTGCCAATTTTCAACCGAATTTTTTCAAACTTGCAAGGATGGTAGACAGTATCAAGGGTGATTTTTG
>FIZU01052498.1:0-11639 GCA_900064475.1 Pseudococcus longispinus
AACCAGTATAAAAAAAATTAAAAGAGTTCCACGTTCTACTAAAGGGAAATATAACTGTATGGTAACCGCGCAGGTCGGTTGGTAACACTAATAGATTCCACCACGTTCGTTTCGTCATTCATTGCAGGTTCAGTAACGCTTTGTTTACATTCATTGGTGATTCACTATTTAGGTATACCATAGGGGTTCTTTTCTCGCTTTTCCGCGATCACACGTATATGTATGATAACTTGATAAGAAAATCCTTAGTATAATTAGTACGGCATGTAATGATTCGTAGCCGTAGGTATCCTACGAGTATTTTAAAATGTCTCGTTTTGCTCGTACATTAGTCTACGATATAAGTACACAATACACATACATTCGCAAGTTAGAAATTGGTGAATCAGCTACTGCAACTAAAAGCACAAATTTATGTACCTACGTACAACGTACTAAGCTACGTAGGTATATTACTTGGAGTGTGTAGGTAATTACGTAATTAGGTAGTATACTGTAAGCATTTGCACGTGCACAAGTATAAACCCAATATGTTTACCTACTCGCAACTATAGAATACTAATTTCGTACATGTACAAAAATATGTAGACACTAGTGAAAAAAATTTTCAAGCTCGGATACTCGATTCGGACAATTTTTCTTGATTTGATGCCCCTATAGACTCCACGCCAAGTACATATAATAACGATGACGAGTGCTCGTAAACGTACCATTCGAGTCCGAAAGGTAGTAATTTTGAAAAAAATTCTGTTTATAAGTGAAAAAATTTTCATTTTTTGAGAGGTAAACGTATTGAAAAAAATGATTCGAATCGGTTTGATTGCTTCTTCGTGTTTTAGAAAATATTTAAAGATTTTGAAGGCGATTGAAAATTTCTCATAACTTTGGACATCGCTCTGAAAAGAGGCTGTACTTACGAACAGAATTTAATTGCACTCTTTCCCAACTATATTTAGATGGTAGCTATACATATACACGGTGTCCCAAATTCGATTTGGAAAAAGTGAGCTAATGATAGTAGGTAGGTATTCGTTGAAAGCTAAAAAATAGTCGTAATATACTTATATTGGCTATTCTCAAGATTGAAGGGGCTACGATTCCTAAAAAAATTATACGTTGTATTTTTTTCTCAAATTGTTCGTGGGTTCGTATGGCCTAATCTAAAAATTGAACGAGTCGTCAAATTGAGATAATATGTTTGTAAACTTTGAATTTTATATTAGACCGTACGAACGGCTAAACAAATTTTATTTGTCTTTATGAATTCTACTCCTCCGCTTGGCAAAGGTTTTCATATTAGATGGTTAAAAAGATTATCAAAAAAATACCCCGCTACTTCCATACTACCCACGAAACTATAAAACATATATGTTATGCTTTTATTCCTTGAATTTTCCAAGTCCAAAAGGTCATTTGAATTTTGAAAAATTTCCCAGAATTTCGTAATGAAAATTTTTCGAAAATTTTTTAAATCGAAGTAGTTTGAGAACTTTCTAAATCCAAAAAAGTCTGACAAAACGTCTAAAAATCGGCGTTAGGTAAAAAGCTGTTTGACAAAATGCCTGATGTCAACTTTTTTGAAATTTTCCAAGTCCAAAAAACTCGAACATAATGTCTAAAAGTCGTAGTCGGGGAATTTCGTGTCGAAATTTCGTCAGGTTTTTCATGGAATTACCTATAATAAATCCATATGCGATATCCTAGGCTAAAAAAAAATGAACGAGAAATTACGATTTTTAATCTTCGAATTATTTCAGCTGGAATACCCCTTCGGTTTTTAAAATAAGCAATGTTCACGCAGTTTTTTGTCGCTATCTCAGACATGAGATACCGTCACAACTGTCTTTAGTTTTCTCCAATTAAAGATACGGCACACCATGTACCTATATCTCTTTATCTTTTGGAAAACCCAGCTTCTGGCATTCGATGATTTCTTCTGTCCTTTCTCTTTCTTTCGCCCATTCTGTTCAACAAGTCATAAATCCTTAGTTGCCCTATTATAAAACGGAGTGATATAAGAATAAGAATTATTACGAACGATGCGATGCAAACACTGCCATAAATGAATACTCGAGTAAAGCATTCGACAATAGTCGTTAGTACTGTTGCTTTACTTGTGACCTGTAGATAGTCTACAGACGAAATTTAATTGATATCGCGTAAGAAGATTATGGAAAGGATCAGTAGGTACGGATAAGATACCTAATTAGTGAAAATATGGGCTAAAACGAGTCAATTTTTGCTTAGCAAACCCCAATCTTTTAAGTACGCATCAATTACTCGGGCATTCGAAGCTGCTAAATATCGTTTGTCTTTTTACGACAGTCAATTGAGAAAAGTACATATTTAACTACTACTACATATTTCGGATTTCCGGTCAACTCGCGTATCTAAAATCGTGTTCGTGTTACATATAATACCTTTTCTGTAATATCTACGCGGTGTCAAGATTTCGTATGTAATGTACGTAGATTAGGTAGTTAATTTTATACGACAAATTGCATGTAAATTTATCGCACCCGAGTACCAAATGTAGGTACCATAAATTGCGTACTCGTCTACACATATGTACTCCCGATAGTACCTATACCTACCTACCTTCACCAAATTAATTTAAAAATGCCCGAAGCTCGATGCAGGTATATGCATTAGCGTTGCATTAATTATTGAACGGAGTTTCTGGTTATCGTCAGTCGTACTTATTGCCTATTTAATTAGCGTCATGTTCGACGCTCATCCATTGGTCGGTGAAACAAATTAATTAGGTATATAGCGCGTGAATTTTCATTTTTCGCAAAATTGAAAAAACATTATAGGTACGATTAATGCTTAAGTAGGTTCGGATGATATTGTCCCTATACCGTACTTACGTTTAAAGTGTAGGTAATTTTCAGCTCCTTCATTACCCAACTTATGAAATTGAATAGATTCGTCATGTTACGTTTACCCGATACACTTTCGTATACCCTTACCCTATTAATTTTTTGATTTCGTTGCAAGATGTAACGAATTTACCCCCCAGAACCCTGTTATACCTACGATTATTGCGACGGTCCCCAACGGTTCGATTTTCATTTACCTACTCAACGTGTTGTAGTACCTACTACCTACTACCTACCAAAGATTTCATGTTTCATACAAATAAGACTTTGTACGAAAGTTTTCTAAGCAGTATTTTGTATAACGAATAAAGTTAATGTTTTAATAACCGTTTTGTTTGTTTTTTTTCTCTCGTAGCATAAAAATTTCACGTTATCACGTTCCTTGTAAATTATTTCGAAGATGAGTCAAATCTCAAGCGTTAGGCGTTTGACATAAAATTGAATTTCAACGAGCCTTTGTTCGAGTAGCATCGGCCGTAAGACATACGACACGTAAATCACAGATGACTCATATGTTGACCATTTGTGCCGACTCCATACCTGTCGCATTTTTCAAGTGTGCGTCACGACGTACGACGTACCGAGTTGAGCCTTTCTTATCGTATTATAAAAGTTTAATAATTTTCAGACAATTTTTAAAAACATTTAAAAGGGTTTTCCGAAATTTCTACCTATTATTATTATTAAAACAAGTTTAATGATTATTTTACCGAATTAACGGAGGAAATTACAGGCTCGTTTGAAGAAGTTGAAGTAGACCCGGCATTAAAGAAAAAAACAGAACGGCTTGAACAGTCTTTTTTTGTAAATAAAATATTAAATGAAGATGTAAACGAAGCTATTTGTAGTATTAAAAATAAAAAAAGTTCAGGAGCAGATGGTTTGCAGATAGATATTTTCAAAAAATTTAAGCCTTATTTAATTCCCCCTCTCGCTTTTCTATTTAACATGTCATTGGAAGCTGGCGTTTTCCCAGATATTCTAAAAGTAGCCGAAGTTGTTCCCGTTTTTAAACAAGGAGAAAAGACTGATATCACAAACTACAGACCAATTTCGATATTGTCCTCTGTGTCAAAAATTTTTGAATGTATAATCAAAGCAGGAATGATGAACTTTCTAACAAAACAAAAGTTTTTCAGTAAGAACCAGTATGGGTTTCTCCCAAATAAAGGTATCGAAAGTGCCTTAAATGATTATGTAACTGATGTAGCTGGTTGCCTAGATTCTGAACATATTTTTTCTACTACTTTCATTGATGTCTCAAAGGCGTTCGATACTGTCGATCATGAAATATTACTGGATAAGTTGGAAAAATGTGGATTTAGGGGGAAAATGCTGGAGTGGTTTAGTACCTACTTAAAAAATAGAAAAAGAAGAGTAAAAATTGATAATACAAAAAGTAAAGATGTGATGATCATAACATGTGGTGTCCCCCAGGGTAGTGTCTTAGGACCTTTGTTGTTTATAATTTTTGTAAATGATTTGTGTAATATGTCGATAAGAGGAAGAACCTATTGCTTTGCAGATGATGTGGCGTATGTACACGATGCAGTTAGTCGGGAAATTTTGTTACAAAATTTAAAATATGATCTGGAAAAAATTACATTGTGGTACTACCGAAACAAATTGCAGATAAATGGTAAAAAAACAAAAATTATGCTATTTGGCTACAAGCATATAATTGATGTAGAAAATAGTTTGAAATTGCACTCCTCGCCAAAATGCAATATCATGTGTAAATGTCCCTACATTCAACCAGTAGAAAAAATAAAATATCTGGGAGTGTATTTAGACCAAAAATTAACCTGGGGAGATCATATAATGTACCTGAAACAAAGAGTATCCAAACTGGGATACTTATTATACTATTTGAGACAATTTTTTGATAAAACTCACCTTTTAATTATCTATAAAGTACTTTTTGAATCTATCTTGACTTTTGGCATTTCAGTGTGGGGAGACTCGGCCAAAGACCACATTTCTAGTATAAAAGTCTTACAAAATTTGGCAATTCGGAACATTTTGGGGGGTGGGGTCAAAATCGTCTACCAAAAAAATATTTTCGGAATTATAGGTACTAAACGTTGAAAATCTAGCAAAATTTAATACCATCTTCTATCTGAACAAAAATAAAGAAAGATTTAAAATTGAAAGAAAGGAGGGGAAAACTGTTCTGCGAATACAAAATTAGCATTTGTACCTGATTGGTATAAAGTCCATTCCAGGCAACAATGTGCTTATATAGGCCCAAAATTATATAATAAATTACCCGAAGACATAAAAAATAAAAATTCTACTCCAGCCTTTCGAAAATCCCTAAAGAAGTATTTTTTACACCTGAAAAATTCGTGACTCTCTCGTTGTTATGTTTGTTTCCTTTCTTTATTTGTTTCTTTTGTTTTTTGTTTTTTTTTTTCTGTTTTGTTATCAATAATAGTCCGCAGGCTCGCTCGCGTAACCACGCATAGAGCCTGCGGACATAAGTATAAGTATATACTTATGCCAAATAAATTCATTTTCATTTTCATTTTCATTTTCATTTTCATTATTTTTTTTTTCATTTTTTTTGAGATTTGACTCCATCGGGTGCCATCAAACAATTACAACGCTTCTCGATTCTGAGTTATAACATTGGCGTATTTCTTAGAGGAAAATTGTACAATTTTCAAAAAATGAACGACTTTTTTAGAGCTCACGATGTGCGATTTCTTCATAGTAATTGGTGGATATGCATCGCACAAAACTTTGCAATCGCAATTTAGGACACAACTGAAAAAAAATCAAGTGGTACGTAGATTTTGAGCAAAAAAGTCATTCATACCCGAGAAAAACTTGAGAAAATGGGAAAATTAGCCTGTTGCGGCGATTTTAAACTGAAGAAAATTATTATTATTATACGTATAATTTCAAATTCTTGCATTGGAAATAATTATCGATGTCATTTGCTATGTTTTTTTTCAATTTTAGATTTCACCCTACTTTTTGTAAGCCTTTTGTATGACACATCATATGTATGGACTTATTCTGTTTTTCGAGAAGAGTCAAATTATATCTACCCGTAATTTTATTTCCAAAAAAAAAAAAACTGATCTTGGCTCTCGCCATTGACTCTTTCATAGACCTTTATCTCAGTTGATAGGTAGATTTTAGATTAAATTCACATTGCCTAAAATGCCCGAGCAATGTTCGTGTAATAATCGCTGTTGTTTTGAAAAATGCGACCGACAATTTAGTCAACACGCAGACTCGTCACATCGCTTCGGTTTCGACCGTTTCGTATTAAGGTACCTAAGCGATTTTCTGCGGAGGAAATCATACTGCGAACTGTAGGTACCTACTCGTACGTGATATTTAACGTAGGTAACCAAATAGCATTACCGTTTAAGTATGCCCATCGATAAAAAGCTCGGTACAATAGAACGTTAACAACGTCTATTACATAGGCAAGTCTTAATCAGAGCGATGGCTGTTTTGTTTTCCTCGTGCAGCAGAGTAGACGGCTGGACTTGGTGGGTGGATGGATGGAGAAGGGAGGAACATTGTAGCTAACGTATAAACGTAAACGAGCATTTATACTTACTTATACCTTTACCTACCAGATACGTGCTAGTTTTTCATTCATACGCGAATGTGCTTCGAAGGCATTTTCAAGAATTACTTATTGAAAGCCAATTTGTTGAAATTATCGGTAATTTTCCAAATTACGAACAATTCTCGGGAGTTTTTAGGCGAGAATTTAGGAAAAAGTACCTATGTAAAAGTTGATAAATGAAAATAAGAAAATGATACCTATTACGAAAACGTTACGATCAGTTTATTTTCGAGGTCACGAAACGAAACTAAACAAACGGGGAGGGGAGATCGGAGTTTTTAATTGCATACTTACTGCAAGTAGGGTATAGTACATCCGGATGTACATATGTAAATTTTTACAGCCAAAAATACAATCGAATTCCAAGTGTGGCTCCTTTTGTCTGAAATTTTCCTCTCGAGACCAGGTACTTGGTGTTGAAAAATGTATTGAAAATAAACGGCGAATGTACATTTATACGGTGATATTTATATTCTAAATTTGGGAGCCCAGTTTCCTGACAACACGTTCTACTTGACTTTTCTGCGAGATAGAATATCTAACTAATCGTTTACGATTTCAGATTTGAAACAAAAAGAAAAAGAAAAAGAAAAAGCAAATAATTGTCGTTGATTTTCGAAAACAAAAGAATTGGGTAAGTACGTAATTTGAAATTGTTGTAATTCGACGTACACCTCCCATCGCCTATTTTCTTCATTGAAAAAACATGTGGCATAGATTATTCGCCCGTACGTGTATTTACTAGGTAATAACTATGTGTACAAATAGATAAGTAGGTAGATATTGTAAAATATTCAACCAGGATAGAAAGGCAACGCGAAAAACGGAAGAAAAGGAGCGCAGAAAAAGTTGATAATAAAAAGTTTACTCTTCTATTGGCGAATTTTGCTCGATTCTAGAGCTACACCATTCATACCGCCGAACACTGAATGACCTAGGTAGTGTTGTTGGAAAACTCTCAACCCTTCTCTCTTTCGCCCCTAGTCGCACCATTCACCTGCACTTCGGTCTTTGGTCACAGCCTACGCAGCAATGACGTCAACGCCGTTCGATTTTTCATTAATTTCGGTATTTCGGCAAAGCACGCCTCGTATACGATGTGACGTAATAGTAACTTTTTCGCTTATTCAGCAGAGCGCGCGCTCATTTTAATCTACGCTATTTTCGTCTTTTTCATTCGTCTTACTTCTTACATTTTATATGCATATCGTATCGTATCGTATAGGTACGCTACGAGTATCCACCTATTTCGATGGCATCGTTATTATAGGTGTATCCGTCTATACTGGATAGCACATACCTACCTATTTTAGTCTCCGTTCCCAAAATACGTATTTGCTGACGTATACGTGTTTAATGTGTATATTTAAACCTATCTGATCGAAAAATATTATCCTTAGGTCTTAACTTATCCGTTGTCGAGCATATTAATGAATAAGTAACGAGGTATATACGTAATGTTTTACAGACGTTGTCGTAGATCTACGTAATACTCGTAATATCTACTCGTATATGTTGTATTTATTCTTCATTTTCCCGCTCGAATTAAAGTTTTTTCGTAGATTTACTTACGAGTACTGCTATTCGAATAATCGCTATACCTGTACGTGCAATGAGAATAGGCATACGCTGTATTCGCTATTCGCATTGAAATTGGTACCTATATCATTCGAAGCTAGAGCTTTCTGCGGTATAATATCGAGTTTAAAATTGTTTCATTGTCTCTTTGAGATCCGTCGCGTCGTGCCGATGCATGTATCTATGTTCACTGTTTCCATCGGAGGCTGAACATGGAGCAATTATAACGCTATCCGCTATACTTCTTAGGTATACTTAGTTAGGTAGGTAACCACGCGAGTGAGCATTTCAATATTCTCATCTCTTGCTCGTTTTCAATTTGAAAAGATTTTATATTTTTTGGTTCATTCCATTAGCTTTTTCTCCCAAGCTTCGGTTAAAGATGAACTTTTCCTAAAATCTTATTTATTGCCGATTGGAAATCTGTAAAAAAAAAAAAAAAAAAAAAGAAATGCGACGGTACTTTGACGGAGATAAGTCAACTCCAAAATTTTTAAATAAAAAATTCACTTAATGAAACGAGATCGTATATTTTTGGTCCAGTTCTTGCAAATGTACCTGCTACGTGTTTTTGATGATGTCGATTTTTAATACGTACCTACGTACATATTCGTGTTTCAGATGCAGCCTCCTATAACTTAAGGGTGTTTCATAGGTATGACCCCCCCTCCCCCCCTCCACCATGTAAGTGAACAACTCGTGCCGAGCACAATTAGGTATGTTTTACTACCCTCGGAATTGAAGGGACAAAGTTATGCCCATTTTTAAAAAATTTCAATAGTGTTCTTCATTTTTGATTTGTCATAAAATTTTGACCGTGATAGGTAGAGAGTTGCGGTTTGCGCCAGGGGAAGGAGCATTCGTTCTAGTTTTTTTCTTGTAAAAATTTTTCAAGTTGGTTGATCGGGGAGCCTCGATAATCAATTTAAAACTCGTAGTAAAATTTACAAAATTTTATCGCATTATCGTATACCATTATAATGAACATAAATTGTGTAAATAAATCACTCTTTGCAATGGCGCAAACCTCAGCTTTCTATCTTGTTTGAATCAACTGAAACTTAATTTTTAATCGCGGCAGTCGAGCCCTATTCGAAGAGTGTACAGTTGGTATGTTTGTCCCAGTGCCCAGTCAAATGAAAAATTTAACTTTTTTTTTGTGTTTTTTCTTGTAACTTTTACAAACTTTGCGCTTGTTTTTAATGGTGAACACGAAAAAAAGGCCCAATTTGATGAGCATGTCCCGGTGAAACTGAGTATAGTATAAATCAAAAACTGAACTGTCTCAATTTCCATCATTTTTTAAACTTTGGATTATTTCGATTAGTATTTCGTCCTTAATGGTACATATTTTGTAGCGTCGTTGCATCGTGAATCATGCACCTTTGCGATAACATTCTTACCTCATAGGTACTTACTTGTTAGGTATGACTTTTACGTATGATTCATATTCAGCCTAAATAGGCACCCTTTGTCTGTATCGAATATTTCATACGCGTATACGAATTTAGTTCTGACGTACCTATTCGTCGAACGAATAATATGTGGCGTTTTTTTTTATGAAAAGGATATTTCCAGAAAAGCGCAAAATGTGAGTGTACCTACTATAGGTCAAAATTGTTCATTTTTGGTTTTTGACAATTTTGCATACCAAAGTGCTTCTACTTTCGTGTGAGAATGTTTGAGTTCCGTGAAAACAGTTTTCGACTTATTCTACAGAGTAGTCCAATGTGTATAAGGTCAACGATCGTGAAAATGAAAAAACAATACAAAACAAAAAACGTTAAACTGTAAAAATCTTTAAAACTAAGCCCCCTAGAAAAAAACAAAACAATACATAGCTCTTAGAAGAAAGAGAATTTCAATCTCTACGACTTTCATCTCTTACATTTTTTTCGTAACACCCTTAGTTTGGCCAGAAAATCCATATTTATTAGAAATTTACAAAATAGATGGTTTTGAAAGCGTAGAAATTTTTCATAAACATAGATTTTCTGATGAAACTAGAGGTGCTGCAAAAAAATGCGAGGGGTTGAAAATGATAGATCTTGAAATTATCTTTCTCCTACAAACTATTAGTTTTTTTCTACGGGGCTTAATTTTCAAGATTTTTGCGGTCGAGGTTTTCTAATTTTAATTTTTTTTTGCGAAACTTTGGTTTTTGATGTTTTTGAGCATTCGTCTTCTGCAGAATGCTTATAATTCCGTTAATTTTGAGGATAGAAAGCTCCGCACGGTCTGATTTTAAATGAAATTTAGCGTAGGTAGTATAAGGAAATGGCGTTAACTCTCAATCGACTCGAGCGCCAAAAAGTGTTTCCTAGTTCGGTGTGGTGCTTAAGTAGATCTCGACTTGTCCTACCTAACACCCCCCGTCGTCCTGAATAAGCGAAAGAGTTTCGATGAGAAAACCAAGTTGTGAAAATTTTCGGTCAAATGTCAGAGTTGTTCCCAATTTTTTTTGCGTAGTGTAGATTTATTTAGTTACGTAGGTCTAGATGTTATTGGTAGGTAATAGTATACATAGAATAAAGATATTCATTCGAGTGCCAAAATGGTATATTCGACGTAGGTATTCTGTAGGCTTAATTCTGGCATAATTGCGCGTACATGTAATGGGTAAAAGTCGTACTGTAGGTATACACATACGAGTAGGTATATGTAAAAAAAAAAAAGAAAGAGATATTACCTATGGTATGGTGTACACTGTACAGTACCAACGTAGTATATCTTTATCTATACGGTAGTCGTAGTACGTACGGCGTGTATAGGATGAGTGCGCGAGAAGGCAGAGGCGAAAAAAAAGGGGTAGTCCGTAAGAGAGAAGCGCGTTTTATGACGAAAGAGCGCGCCATAGTTGAATTTGGTTAAAGTTCGGCCACGTTTTGCTGCATATATTTTTATATTGTAACATATCGATTAAGGTTAGCAGGTGTGTGCTCACGCTCTGCGTCTCATGTTTACGATTTTTTATCATGAATACGTTGTTAATTTTACTATGTATATTTGTATTATGTTGGTGCAATTTAGTGAACACTTACGCCTTGAGCGACCAACCATCAGGTAAGCTAAGTACAATTTTTATTCGCTAACGATTTCGACCAGCAAATCGCACTTGGCGTGTCCTTTTCACGACTGGTTCGGTTCCCATCGCAGTATACACTCGTACCATACTTACTCACTCACTTACTTACATCGTATCGTACCTTTTACTCGCTTAAATACTCGGCGCCTATATACTCTGTTTCGTTGTCGTATTTCGAATCGTCCTTCTCGCGGTGCTTGGCTACATACGTACTCGTAATTACCTGACCAGTGTACGCTGTTGACAACTTGTTGACAGCTGTCGTCTCAATTTTTACTGCCCACTCGATGCTACCTAATCGTTTGATCGCGTTCGAATAATTTGCTCGATTGTAGATAGTCTACGTACGTTCTACGTACCACGTACCACGCACCTATTTTCGTAGGTGTTATAGTTCAGAGAACATTTATTATGAAGAATGTTATAGCTAGTACAGAGAGCTAAATGCATAAGGCGCGCTCTATCTTATATACTACATCTCTCCTTACAAACTAAAATATGA
>FIZU01052506.1:0-10084 GCA_900064475.1 Pseudococcus longispinus
TTTTGGTCAAAATTGTCATTTCAAGGTAAAAATCGTTATTTTCGGTCCAAATCGTCATTTTTTGTAAAAATTGTCATTCTTGGTCAAAATAAATAATTGTAATTTTTTGTGTCGAAATTGCCAATTGAAAGTAAAAATTGTCATTTCGTCAAGGTAGAAAGTGTGATTTTTGATCAAAATCTTCTTTTTTCATCAATTGTTTTTTTTGCCCAAATTGTGAGTTTTTGATCAAAATTGTCATTTTAAGGAAAAATCATTATTTTTAGTCTAAATCGTCATTTTAAGGTAAAAATTAGTCAGTTTTGGTAAAAACTGTCATTTTTCGTAAAAATTGTAATTTTTGGTAATAATTGTTACTTTTGGTAAAAATTGCCATTTTTCGTAAAAATTGTTACTTTTGGTAAAAATTGTCGATTTCAATGAAAAAATTGTAATTTTTTGTCAAACTCCTCAATTTTGGTCAAAATCATCATTTTTTTGTCAAAATTGTAATTTTTTGGATCAAAATTATAATTTTTTTCATAAAGTCTGACCAAATGTCAAAAAGTTACAGAAAATGCCAGCGTGACGGACAGACGGACAGACAGACAGGTCGTGGATTTTATATATATGGATGGATGTTGCAGACTTTTTGGACTTGAAAAAATTTTAGAGATCACACTGACTTTCAGACATTTTGTTACTTCATTTTAGACTTGAAAAATTGTTCAGATTTCAAACGAGTTTTTGGACTTGAAAAATTTCAGAAATTCTGACTTTTTCTATGTTGACTCAAATTTTAAAAGAAGATCAAAAATTCCTATAAAAATTGTAGAAAATATGGTCAAAATTGTCAAAATATCATGAAAATTGTTGAAAATCATGCAAAAGATCCTTAAATTGTCATAAAAATCTTGAGGTATCGTAAAAATGTTCAAAAAATCACGAATCAATGACGAAAACTATAACAAATGTTGAAATTTGCATTAAAAAACCATTACAAACTTGATACATATGACCATAAAATTAAGAAAGTCATCAAAAAAGTTATTGAAATTGTAAACATGTTCATAAAAATGAGTAAAAATATTGAAAAAATTGTCAAAATATAGTGAAAATTTTTGAAATTGTCATAAAAATTGGTAAAAATATCGTAGAAGTGTCCCAAAATCATGAATTAATGACTAAAATTGCAAAAATTGTTGAGAACTGCACAAAAAACATAATAAAATTAGCCAGAAAATAATGAAAATCATAAAAAAAATTGTTGTATTCGTCAAAATTTTTCACAAAAATGAGAAAAAATACTGTAAAAACTGTCAAAAAAAAAAATTTAAATCTTCAAAAATGTCGAGAATTCCATAGGTAATCTTTTGACCATTTTTATGATATTCCAAAGATATCGTAAAAATGATTAAAAGAACATGAAAATTATCGAAAATTCTGTTAAAATTTCTTGAATTTTCACAAAATCATCAAAAACTTCCTTTAAAAAGTCAATATATCGAAAATTTCGTAAAAACCGTGTAAATTTTGGAAAATGTAAAAATTCTAGTAGTTTTTACGAGATTTTGGACAATTTAAGGTCACGAAATTCCATCAAGCTGACTTTTAAACATTTTGTCAGACTTTTTTGAACTCGGAAAATTTTTCAAATTTTCACTGATTTTTGAACTCGAGAGATTTCCACTGATTTTTGGACTTAAAAATTTCAGAGATCATGCTGATTTTTTTGAACTCGGAAAAATTTTCAGATTTCCACTGATTTTTTGGCTTGGAAAATTTCAAAGATCAGCTGACCTTTAGTCATTTCATCAGGCTGTTTTAAACTTTCTGAACTTGAAAAATATTTCAGATTTCAAACGATGGTTTGAACTGAAAACGTTTCAGAAATTCCGTCTTTTTTCGATTTTGAAAAATTTTATGAAGTGATCTGCTGACTTTTGAACTTGAAAAAATTTAGATTGCTTCAAAATTCGACTTTCAGACATTTCACCATTGTTCGGGACTTTTTGAACTTACAATTAAATAAAGTTAAACATTACGTCAGACTGGATTATGCATTTCAGTTTGACATAGCACAAAGGGTGAAATCATATCCTATGTTTCATATTTTCATGGGTAGTATGGAAATGACCCCCCCCCCCCGGGAGCGGGGTCCAGGGGGCGTTTAAAAATAATTTTTATGATAATTCAACAACATTTACGAAATTTTTGACGATTTTTATGATTTTTCATGATGTCTAACAAATTTTTAAAATCGGTCAAACGTCATATTTTTTCCCTACAACAACAAACGTTTGATTTCTACCCCCTCCCTCTCTCAAACTGAAAATTACCACATTTTTCGAATTTTAAAAATAAACTCTCAAAAGAAAAAATGAAGATGAGTAACTGATGTTGAAAAAAGCAGAAAATAAAAGTTTGATGAGGAGAGAAATAACTAGTTCCAAGGACGCAATTGGAGGATTTCACAAGGTCTCATGTGCAGCATTTTTTAAAAAGTCAAAAAAAATCTTTTAATTCTGGTTTGTTAAGTTGTTGTGTTAATTTTTATAGGATTTATGACTGCAAGGATTAACCATGAGAATTTTTGATCTCCATGGCTGTTTGCTATTGGCACAAACATACCTTCTATTAGTCCGAGACAACTCTTCCCTATGTTCATAGACCAAAAATTCTCAAAATTACTCAATATTGGATACAATACACCCGAATTGAAAAGATATACCTACCACAATTCGATAAAAAGTCCTAAAATATCGAAGATCCTTTCATACTCTGACATCTCAATAAAAAATCCGTCATTTTTCCCAAAGATTTCGTCAAAATCATAAATAACCCCTCCCTCCAACCCAACCCCCCATCCTCGTTAAAATCCTCCACACAATCCAGGTTCTATACAGGAACATACGAGTATTTCGAATCTTCGTCGCACGTTAATTAACACCTTGTCCGCTCGTTCCATCTCCATCCTCCTATACACTTCCCAATGCAAACCCCAATAACGAAGCTAATTTATATTTTCGGGTCCGCGTTTAATTAAAGAAAAAACTCGAATCGAGAATCCGGCTCGTCGCGTCGACTCGTCGATCAGACGAGGGCAAGAAACGCCGCAGTCGTATCGACAAATACGAATTCCAACCGACGCGTCGTCGGTTGTGCACTTTGTTTACATTAGCAACATCTTATGTCGACGTATATTGGTAGAATAAACGGTACATTTTGGCTCATTATATCGATACAGGGCGATGGCGATGACAGGGTTCGCAAATAACATCAATTTAGCGTCGGCAACCGAGACGAGGGCGGTGGCGGCGGACGCGATAACACGTCGCGATAAATCGTTAACGTGTTACCGACCCGGTGTTCATCACTATCGGTAGCTTTTCATATTTTTTTTCACATGTTACATGGCGACCGAGTCTCGCTGTACCGCAGCAACCATGTATTGGGAAAGTCTGCTGCGATGCCTTGTTGTCGTCGTGTTTCGCAACCCACACACCCGATGATATTAACACCTCTTTGCTTCTCGTGTCTCCCTCTCAAGCTCTCTTTACTCCCCCATCTTATGGTAATGTAATGTACATTAGCGAGTCGCATCCGTTTCGCAACATACCGAAAAATTCCTCCAATACCCTTTCGTTTCTCTTCCCTTTCCATCCTTCGTCAGTAAACCCGAGCAGTAAGTTGTGCGCTCGGTACATTGTACATATTGCATTTCGCAATAGCAAACCTATTGAAATGGCGACAAAAATCACTGCGACTGGTGGCTTTCCTTCTCTTGTCCCCTTGTCCTGTAACATATACCTACGTTGACGTTCAAAGGGAAAAAAATTCGCCACCCTCTCTACTCCATTCACTCAACACCAGGCAGCAACTTTTGACCTACCTATATCCAGGGACACGACACGACCATTCATTCTAATGCACGTACGTCCTACAAGGTTCATTTATAACTAAAAACGTATTAGTTCGATAGTCGATGTTGTCTCTACTCTACCATGGGACGGGTCAATTTATTTTTTCATTCTACAAACGATTATCGGAATTGGAAACGACGGACGTTATTGTCTAAAGCTTTGTTCGCCCTGCTTCCTCTTTTTTATCTTTCCATTTCCTCTTTCTTTTTCGCAAATGTCTTTATTTTTGTTGTTTTTTTTTTCGAACCAGAGGTGTTTAGCATCGATTTGTCATGGTCTGTGTTTGACTGTCTGCTATATCGTTAGTCATTGGAACTTGGTGTAGGTGCAACGTGATTTGGAATTTATACATTTTCAGCGAGGGGAGAGTGGAGAGACTTTCTAGACAAAAAAAGACAAAAAAAGAAGGTTATGAGTACTGGTCGTCTGCATGAATTTCTTATTGAAAATCAATACGTATGAGCAGGTTTCCACAAGTCAAAAGAATCGAATTCGCTGAACTGGAAGGTGGAGCTTTCTCAAAGGCACGTATTTCCATTCATGTAAAAAGGCAGACGAACTCGATCACACGTTACGATTTCAAAAGACTGATACGAACAACGATTACAACCTCGTTTTGCAGATCCAGTTTTTCTAATTCTTAAGAAGATCGTGACTGATTGATGAGAAAAGAGAAGGTGATGATAATTGCAGTGTCTAGGAAAGTGCTAAAAGAAACATTCGTGGTAATTTCAAAGGTGAAAGGACATTACAGACGATTAATTGGCTTCGACAATCGTTTAAAGTAACAATATTTATATCGAGACGATTTCAATTCAACTTTTCTCAGAAGTAATTAATTTCCTGCGATGAAAATTGAGCAAAGGTGAACAATGATCAGGAGTCAAACCACTTATTGTGTTAATTTGGGGCCCAGACACAATTTTTATACTTCTTCTACACAAACTTGCTAAAAAAAAAAAGAGGACTGTCAGAAATGAAATTAACCCAAGATGAGAATTCAGAACAGAAACCATAAAAAATCGAATAAATTTTCTTTCAAAATAGACATTTGTAAAAATAAATTAATAAAAAACTTTCAACATTATAAAATTTAAAATTTAACGACTTGAATCAATTTTGGCTAATGTCAGTGATTCTTATGAGACTAAAAAAAAAAGGAACAGAAACCGAAATCGAATCATTCAAAGCAAGGTCGATTTTAGTTTGGGGGGGGGGGGGGGGGGGTTGATTAGGGATAGAATCACCCCAAGACCAAAAAAAAAGAAAGTTTTAATGAAAAATCACGCAATAAGTAGGTATACTTAATGCATCAAGGTTGAATCGAGAAAACTTACGAAAGTGCATTGACCTCTTTTCTTGGAAAATCAAAGAAATATCCTCATTTTGAGCAGAGATAGGCAAAATCATTTCCCAAACGATTTCAAATTAAAATCATAAAATCAAATTAAAATTTTTTTTTGAAAATTCTGATTATCACTAAACATGAAAAATGAATTAAAATCACGATTTTTTTCATTCAACATAAAAAATCAGGATTCATAAAACTCAATAATTACAAAACAATCCTTCTTTTGGAACAATGTACAATTGTAAAGTTCAAAGCTTCAAACAACCCTACGTTTTTGGCATTTTTACCCCACCTCGATGATTTAGATAGTGATTTTAATGGTTTTAATGATTTTTAATTGATGATTCTGAAGAAAAATCATTAAAATTGTAAAATCGTATTTGTTTAGCTAAATACAATGATTTGATTTTGATAATTTTTTTCATAAAAAAATGAAAATCACCCTGCAAAAATTAATTGTCACATTTCAATCATTCACTTCAATGATGTAAATCATGATTTTAATGATTTTTTTGTGA
Source organism: Pseudococcus longispinus (assembly GCA_900064475.1). Lineage (NCBI taxonomy): Eukaryota > Metazoa > Arthropoda > Insecta > Hemiptera > Pseudococcidae > Pseudococcus > Pseudococcus longispinus. The sequence continues at coordinate 5,772 of FIZU01052506.1, forward strand.
ATGATTTTGCCCATCTGTGATTTTGAGTGGGAAAATTTTTGAAAAATTGCATATGACGCGACGTTGGAAAATCCGAAAAAATTCTGCCAAAATCAAAACCTACAAATTCCCCCCCCCCCCCTCCAATGATCTAAATCATGATTTTAATGATATTTTTTTTTGCGAATGATTTTGTTCATCTGTGATTTTGAGTAGGGAAATTTTCGAAAAATTACATATGAAGTCGTAAAAGCCGAAAAAATTGTACCAAAATTAAAACTTTCAAATTTTAGGCCCCCACTGTCCTTCTATCCTTTCTTAATGTGAACAAAAACCCAAGTTTTGAACTTTCAAAAAGGAAAATTGAACAGGAAGGGGATATAAAATATTAGGAACGAACTCAACCGAAACCAAAAAAATTTCACAAAGCTGTGATGAAAAAAAATTTAAAAACGAGTTACCTTAGCTTCTCTCATACGAAGCAAAATTCGAAAATTTTGAAAAAATAGAAAAAAAAATGATCCACATTTTTTTGAACAAACTTAATCAACTTCAAATTGATTTTTTTGACTAATATCGAGTCCAAGTCGATAGTAAAATTTCAAGATTTAATTTACGATTTGTGACCACAATTTTCAGCAAATCGTTTAAGAGCAGAAATACTTTCAACTTTTACTAAAAATTTGGAAAAAATTACCAATTTCTAAAATTTTTATAAAAATGTATTCAATAATCAAGCAAACTTGATGAATTTTCTCCAAAATCACACTATTTTTACAATTTCGAGCCAAAATCTAGATTTTCTTCAAACATTTCTCAATCATAAGACACTCTCAATACCCACAGCTCATTTTTAGCACACCTTCCATCCATTTTCTTATCGCCAATTTCGCCAAATATTGTAAAACGTCATCACCTGATCATACTCGATTCCCCCTTCCCCCTCACCACCCCCTCTCAACATTCAAATTTTCATTCAATTCGTATTCCGAGCCATTACCATAATCGAATAATAATGAACGAAGAGTCACCGACCTCGGCAGACGATACGAATACTTTTGCCAATCTTTAAATACTATCGTAGCTATATTCAAAAACCTCAAAGTCGAGAAAACTTTTTCAAATCGTTTTTCTATACAATTTGACGAAGAATTCTTTCAAATTTTGTAGGTCAATTTCTTCACTCTTTTCAGTTTATTCGTTTTTATCAAAAAGACACAAAAAAGAGGTTGTTTCCTTTTATTCTATATTTCTCATCAAAGTCGATATTTTTTCGTTCAAATTATTGTCCTAAAAATCTGACTGAAACAAAACAAGGGTAGGCGTTAATTTTTCGCAACCCCCTTATCATTTAATTAAACACAACGCCTACTACAGTGAGAACCAACCCAACCAACCGAAAACACCATTTTACAAACATTTCCAGTATCATTTCGAATTCGTCGTTTTTTTTTTCGCTTTTCAATTTAAATAAAACACTGATTTCTTTACAATTCGAGGCAAGAATGAGAAGAACAAGGAAAGAGTTCTATTCAAACAATCCAGTACTGCTGTCCCTTCTGACAATTGAAATTCTCGTTCAATCTGTCGACAAATTTGTTCCAACAAAATATACGACCACTTTCTTTCCTTCTCTCTGTTTCTCGATCTCGAACACACAAGTACATCAAATAGGAACATTCTTGGTCTGTGCGAAACATTCGCACACTGCAGGGACCACCATCCAGCCAGCACTCAAAAGGAGAAAAAAAAACCTCCATTCATACGATCCTTTTATTATGCTACCTACTTAAACGCATTCTTCTCGTCGATCTCCTTACTCCACACAATGGCTACAGCCTCTTGGTCCATCGACGAAAAAAAAACCTCTCGACGTTAAAAATATCGGTAAATTCACCGCAAACTGCATTCTGCATACGTCTAAGTCTTGGTCGCCTTGCTGTAGGTATCGACATTCTGGACCATGTGACCCTTTTCACATCTGTTCGCATGGTTGTTGAAACTCAGCCTATGCAAGCTGCCCGGTGCGGGCTAATTAAACGCCGGTTTCGTAATACGTTATGGCAGTTAGATCTACTGCTCGTACCACGATCGAAGCATTAATATTTTCGATCTGGCCGAAGACCAGAGACTCGGACCAGCAGCACCGCCAACAACATCGACGATGGCGACGTTCGTGTATCAGTTATAATATGCAAACGCCTATCTCATTCGCATTTGAAACCCATAAAAAAAGATAGAGAACGACGTCGCGCGATATAAAACCGGTTCGGTTCGTTCCATCGTCGAGTTGGAGGTTTTTTTTCTACCTTTACCGCGATACCGAGACAGCACAAAAAAATACCGCAATCTAGCTCTTAGTCTTTTTTTTTTTCAGCATTTCACCTAACCATACGACGAAGAACAACAGAAGAAGACTCGCACGTATCTGGCTTCTCTTTCACTCGTACACTCAAAACCCTAATAAAACTCTTCCGATAGATACCTCCACACACGTACTCGTACCGCAGATCTAGCTACCGAACACATAAACCACTTGACTTCTTTAACCATACCCATAGCTAATAACGCCAGCTACATAATGAAATTTATCATCCAATACCAGCCCAGGTTCGCGGTATATTTTGGGTCCGGTAAAGAAGAGGATGCTGTGCCTTACCACGCCGCCATCGCCATGCCAGCAATCCGCGTATACCAAAAATACACGTATAATCGTCCGGTTTTTCTAGGAAATCCGAGACAAGGCTGGCGATGGCGGTTTCGGATTGTCTATAGGCCATACGCAGATAAACATCGTTTCACAATAGAGCTACGCTATTGCCAGATTTTTCCCAAGAACACATCTATACTCTACGACGGTTACACAGCCGATTCTCCTTTTTTTTTTCCTTCCTCGATACAAATGCGATGGAACTCGCACAATAACACGAACACGACACTTATGCGCACCATGTGGTTATCGTCAAACGTATTATACTTAGTATGGAGCAAAAGATATCGGTTTCTTATCTTCCAGCTCGACTCGACTCGATTCTTCTCTCTTACTTTACCGTGTTGCCAAATCGATAGAGAAGATGGTTTTGCATTTTTCTGGAAATCCATTATTTTCTGTATAGGTACCCGGCCAGACATCGACGATTTCGCGGCCGATTTCGTCATACGTCAGAATATCGTTTGTATAGGAGCAGGTAGAGGAACAAGGGTCGGAAGATGTATAATGATGAGAAGACTGCGGTCTCTGGAGGGCCTAGACTCGGAGCTATTATATATCTGTAGATATTGCCAGGCTTGATATCTTATAATATGTGTCGAGAATTCGAAAAGTCCAGAGAAATGGTCGATTTTCGATGATCTTACTCTAAAAACGAACCGATGAATGGTTTTTTGTGGAGGGAACGACAGGATCTGATACTTTATTTAGGAAGCTGATCATCTGCAGAAATTATTTTTTGAAAAAAAAATTGAAAATTTGAAAGGAAGAGGGTGTGAAAAAATTTCGAAGATCAATCTGAAGTTCACTCACATTAGAATCCCTTTCAACCCCTACTTTTCGACTGAATTGAGGTCTAACAAGTAGTCTAGATCCTTTCTCAATTTGAAAAAATCCCACATACCTGCTCTCGAAATCGAAGTTCCAAATTTCGAGTCAAAGTGCCCATAAAATTTCTTGAGAATTCAGATATTTGGTGAAAAACACAAATTTTAGACCTAAATTTAATTCTTTTTTGGTAGGAGGGGGGAGAGGGTAGAGCGATTCTGTATAAAAACGAAGCATACTGAGACTTGGTATCAAAAATTTCAAAATTTTGAGCATTTTCCAATTTTTAATTATTTTTTTCCAATCGTTTGGAAATTTTGGTCAACTTGAAAATTCTTCAACAGCAGATTTTCGAGTTGAAAAAGAACAAAAAGTATGGTGAAAAGTTGAAACAAGAAATTTCAAACTATTTTTTCACAATTTTCGGAATTGGGGTTATTGAGTATCACTTTACAGAAATTATTTTCTGAAAAAATGAAAATTTGAAGAAAGGGGTAGGAATGGAAAAAATTTCAAAGACCACTCAGAAGTGTACCTTCATTTAAATCCTTTTCAGCCCCTCTTTTTTCGAATGAATTAAGGTCGAATTAATACCCAAATACTCCAGAGTCCAGATGCTTTCCCAATAGGCAATCGACAACAAGGTGCAGCGCCACTGTCGCACTTATTTCTGATTGGTTAATAAGTTGTAAACAAAAATCAGCTGTATTGAAAACGGGATACAAATTTTTAATCTAATGGTTTCGTTGAACTTCAAAAACACTTTTATTACGAAAAGTTGAAGGTAAGTTGAAAG